>JAACNH010000855.1:0-39959 GCA_019447015.1 Hymenochirus boettgeri | reverse complement strand
AATACAGAGTGTGTGGTGTGAGTGAGAGGATGTGTGAGATAGTGAGGGTGTGTGTGAGTGAGGTGAGGGTGTGTGTGTGTGTGTGGTGTGTGGGTGTGGTGGGTGTTGTGTGTGTGGTGTGAGGGGTGTGGTATGTGAGAGTGTGTGAGGGGAGGTGTGTGTGTGCGTGTGTGTGGGTGTGTGTGTGTGTGTGTGTGGGGGTGTGTGTGTGGTGTGTGTGTGTGGTGAGGTGTGTGTGTGTGAGATGGGTGTGGGTGTGGGTGAGAGGTGTATGAAAGTGTGTGTGAGGGGCCCATCTTGTCTGTAAGGCCCATCCTGTGTTCACAACTGCTGACAGTAGCCAGCGATAACAATTGCCGACAGCTCCTACCATGTCACTTGCACCGGAACAGCTGTGGACTGGGACCAATCAGTGACATCCTGATTCCTGATGTAATTGGTGCTGAGTCCAGACACTGACACTCTCTGCTTGAAATTGCCACGATCAACAAAGTAAGACAGCTCCGCTCCGCTAGAACAGGTTTTGGGAGGGAGGGGGTGGGGACATACTCTAAGCGTAATCATTGTGATTGTGTGAGAGTGCGTTTTCAGGGGCTACCTACCTATTTGTGTGCTGGGGTTCACCTACCTACTTGGGGCCTGCCTACCTATTTTGAGGCTGCTACCTACTTGTGTGCTGGGGCCTACCTACCTACTTGGGGGCTGGCTACATACCTACTATGTCTGCTTGGGTCTATCGTCTACCTACCTACTAGTACTAGTGTCCCTAGATTTCACACTCTTACATAACCACAGTCTCTTACACACACACACACACACACTCTCACACAACCAGTCTCTCTCTCTCTCTCACACACACCCTCTCTCTCACACACACACACAACCACACACATAGTTACACAACCAGAGTCTCTCACCCATACAGTCTCTCTCTCTCACACACTCTTACACAACCACACAGTCTCTCTCTCATACACACACACACACTTTCACACACACTCACTCTCACACAGTCACACTTACACAACCAGTCTCTCTCTCACACACTCTCACACAACCACACACTCTTAAACACACACACACACACACTCTCTTACACAACCATACACACTCTTACACAACCACAGTCTCTCACGCACACACACAGTCTCTCTCTCACACACTCTTACACAACCACAGTTTCTCTCTCACACACACACACACACACACTCTCACACAACAACCACACACACAACCTCTCTCGCACACACACACTCTCACACAACCACACACTCTTACACACACACACACACACACACTTACACAACCACAAGTCTCTCTCTCTCACACACACACTCTCTCACACAACCACACACACACACTCTTAAACACACACACTCTCACAAAACCACACACACACACACTCTCAGACACACACACTTAGTGTCAGAGTCAGCAGTCAGGGATCCGGACAAGACCTGCAGGCTGCAGCAACAGAAGCTCCCATGATGGCTTCCTACAGTCTGCAACTCACCACAGGTGACAGTCGCAGCTTCCTTCCTTCATGTAAAAGTTGTTTCTTGGGTTGCTGTTGCTCACTTGCTCTGACCGATAATCCCTTTACTTGTCTGGCGCTGGCGGACAGATGAGGAAGTAGCGCTGTAGCAATGGATTTGTCTCCCTGCTGATTGGCTGATGATAGACCGGTTGAGCTCTGGACACGTATGTTACGCGAGATGTGACTAGCCAATCAGATGGATTTGTTTCCCTGCCGTCTGATTGGCTGATTTGTCCTAGTCGCATAACTGGTATCACTTACGCGTCTGGAGCTCAACCGGTCTATCAGCCAATCAGCGGGGAGACAAATCCACTGCTACAGCGCTTCCTTTTCATCTTCCACCAGCCTGCCAAGTAAAGTAAATGCAATTAACAGCGCAGCATAAAAGGGGGTAATTTTTTTTTTACAGATTGCCGCCTTTTAAAAATACCCAGATGCGTGCGCCATGAGCAATCTTTTCAGATTGCTTCATGGTAGGAGCGGCGCTGGGTACAGAAACAAAGAGGGGGAAGCATAACCAAAACTTTGTTAAAGAGGGAATGCCACTGGATCTGGAAATCAGATACGTTATCCCCCAGAGGTCTTAACGAACAATGGAATATGAATTGCTTCCTATAAGATTTGTATTTATTGGTTACTGATATTCCTCCTTTTTACTTTTCTCTACAGATAACCGGCTGGGAAATGACACTGAACTGAATATTGGTATGGCTGGAACCCAGCTGGTTTGTCTATAACTATATAGAATTTCTGGATCTTCTACACTTCCTTACTGGACATTGGACTCTTCCCAGAAATGGATTATATTGGACCTATATGTGCCCGCAGGGGGTGGGGTCACTTGAATCTCTCCCACTGGAGATTCATTGGACTCCCCGCACTTCACAGGCGGAGCGGAATGTGGGTGTGGTTTGTGTTTTTCATAAATTGTGTATTGCACTGTGTTACAAGTATCTGATGAAGGGTGGCTAGGCCCCCCGAAACGTATTACACTTTCAATAAATGGGTTAAGGACCCTTTTCACCCATTGGATGTGTGCGGTCACTATTCTTTCAATTTACTTCACTAGGACGTGGCAGAACGTTCAGGTGACCAGCACCACCAGGAAATCAACTAGTGGCACATGCTAGTGCCTTGGGTGTGTACAAAGCCTGAGGGCCTTGACATCGCCAATGTTTCCCTTATCAAGCAAAAAATTTGGATAGTAATTAAAAAATCAAAGTGCGACCAAATGGGCAAAGGCAGAGTCAGGTGGCTCGGTCCATTTAGTCCCTCAAATTTATACCCAGTCTCAGCTTACGTAGAGTTCTTGGCCATCAGGCCTAAATCCCCCGGCCCCCTATTCATCCACCAGGATGGAGTATATCTCTCAAGATTCCAATTTATAACAATCTCGGAGATGTATCTCTCCTCTGGGCCTAGATTCCCGATTCTACAAGCCCCTCCTTCCGAATCGGGGCTGCCACACAAGCTTCCTTGCTTGGTTGTCAGCGGAGAAGATTCAAAAAATCGGTAGATGGGATTCGATAAGGTTTAAGTCATATGTCCGTACTCCATGGTTGAACATGTTCTCAATTCTCTTTCAGGTAAATTACCAACAAACATTTGGATCATTGGACTTTTGTATTCTGGGCCAACCGCAGAGCAAAATAAAGATGCTACGGTACCAATCTCTCATTCCCCTTAGAGCAAGTTAAGATTTATTGGTTAGGTATCAGAGGCGCCAGATGGCAAGATTTGTTTTTATATTATCTCAGTTATCATTAAATGGGGCCAGCGAACATCATAGTTATTCACGTAGGTGGGAATGAGATTTGCTCAGACTCATTAGGAAATATTATTCCCAGTTAAGAATGATGGTTCCTGAGACTATAATCGCCTGGTCGGAGATAGTGCGAGGCATTTATGGTACTCAAGCCAAGTCTTGAAAACCTCTGGAAAAATGCAGGAAAAAAGTAACTATCAAATTAGTAAGGTTCTGATGAGTATTGATATTATTACTTACCGCCATGTGGATCTGGAGGAAGGGGGTATTGGTCTGTATCGCAGCGACCAAATCCATCTGTCCGGAGTGGGCTTGGATATCCAAAATCTGATAGAAAATGTTTAATGAAATGGGAGGTGGCCAAGGATGTTTGACAAGGAGATAGACGAACATACTTGGCTGGTCGGTTGTATTATTAAAGTGTAATGGGACTGGTGCCCTTAAGGGATCAGTGACCTTTGATTTATATATAGGATGGTAAATAGGTGCCTGCAGTTCGCAGACTGGCTAAGTTGGCATTAAGTTGATTAAGAAAGAAAATGCTTTGTTAAGTGTAAATGTATTTGAGTTAAATAAAGCTTTAGGCTTTGATCAAATATTGTGTAGCGTGTAGAACCATTCTCACAGCAATACTGGGTTCACCTCCTCGCCATAAATGTATGCCCTGTTCCACTGATAAGAACAGATACTACATTTGATCTTAGCCAAAAGGCTGAGAAGGAGAACCAGTCTTCCCAATGAGCAACAATTAGATCTCATCAGAGAAAGATGATTCATCACTCTATGGGGGTACGACTTGGGTAGACATTACACAAGTCAGCTAGATGGCTTAAGGAGAGGTGGGCCAAAAGAAGCAAAAAGCCCTCCATAGATCAAAAAGTGTAGAAATCCTTCTTATAACAGAAGTATCTTGCAGTCTCACGCTGTATAAATAACATTGCTACAAATCTAAATGAAAGGCCAGTTCCTACCTTTAAAACGAGCCATCAACCACTCTCTACGTGCTCCACAGCCCAAGATACACAGAAATGACTGACCAGAAAAGTTAATGGGTGGGAGGCTGACATGTGACATTCCTAAGGCTTCTCCTGCACAGTGCCGCCGGCGAGCACAGCCTCAGACTCCCTCAGTGTGTGAGGGAGACAGGAATTCCCTCCTCCTCTCTGCTGTGTGAAGGACCTGCTGCAGAGAAGGTAAGGGAATCTACAGCCCTTCTGTCTCACTATGTGAAAACAAAGCCTTTTCAGGCAGAGTTCTCACGCCTGAAAAAAAAGGCTGTTTTCCACAGAGTTTTAGGGGGGAGGTGTGGTAGAGGGGTGTCAGAGTGGCCCACAGCGCCTGGGGGGCCTTAGGCACCGCAGGTGGGCGGGGCTTAGGCACCCACGAGTGGGCGGGGGTCACATGGGGCTGTAGGGGAATGGCCCATGGGGGGCTGCAACTGGAGGGACCATGGGGTACATGAGTGGGAGGGACCAGGGAGGCTGCAAAGGAGGAGCAACAGGACAGATGTGAATGTAAAAATGTAAATTTCTTCAAACTAAAAAAAATAAAGAATGGAAATAAATTGCAAAAACTCTCCGGACAGCAATCCTATCAATTTAACTAAAGTCATTTTTAGCCACAGTTCCTCTTTAAGTCCCTAGACCTGGGAGAATTTTGCATTTATATTTTGCATACTCTGGGGAACCTGGGAGTTTTTTCCTCTTTTTTTAGATTTTGTGGCATGTTATATACAGCGTGAGACTGCAAGATACCTTCTGTTATAAGAAGGAATTCTACACTTTTATGATCTATGGAGGGCTTTTTGCTTCTTTTGGCCCACTCCACCTTAAGCCATCTAGCTGACTTGTGTAATGTCTACCAAGTCGTACCCCCATAGAGTGCTGAATCATCTTGCTCTGATGATTTAGTTGTATCTCATCAGTAAGCATGATTCATACCCAATAAAGAGTATTTAAAATCAGAAAAGTTCTAATGAGGAAGGAGGTAGTTTTGTTAGGGTTACTAGGGGAAGTGGGGGACGGAAGAGTAGGGGGGCTTCTTCCCAGATTGTCCATCCCAACAGATTTGCCGCCTTAGGTAATGAAGTGGAGGAGGACACCTCGGAATTAGCATGTATGGAGGGGGCTAGTCCCTTGAGCACCCAGGGGACTGCCATCTCTGATACAAGGGGGAGGAACAAAGGTCAGGAATGCAGGCAGGGTGGTAGTGGTAGGAGACTCCATTATAAGGAAGGTAGATAGGGTAATCTGCCGCAAGACCCTACATGCCGAACTGTGTGTTGCCTGCCTGGTGCTAGGGTTCGGCATGTGGTGGATCGTGTAGACAGATTATGGGTGGGGCCGGTGGGACCGGCGGTCTTGGTTCACATTGGTGCCAATGACAAAGTTAGAGGTGGAGGTGAGGTCCTTAAAAATGATTTCCGAGAACTAGGGGCCAAGATAAAAGCAAGGACCTCCAGGGTAGTGTTTTCAGAAATACTACCGCAGCCACGTGCTAAGCCAGGGAGACAGCGGGAGCTTAGGGCATAATGCGTGGCTAAGAGAGTGGTGTAAGGAAGAAGGGTTGGGTTTATTGAGAACTGGGCAGACTTGCTGTCGGCTACAGCTCTTTAGTAGGGATGGGTTGCAACCACTGATGGTGGTGCAGCTGTTTTAGGGGAGAAGATGGCTAGAGGGTTGGAGGGGATTTTAAATAGGTTTGGGGGGGGAGGGTATTAGCAGTCTCACTGGGATAGATTGTCCAGGAGGAAAGCAGGGTGTAGATAGGCCAGTGGTGGGTGGAAAGGGGGGTGGGGCTGCATAGGGGATAGGGAGGAATGTGTATCAAAATGTACGAATAAATTACGGATCATAATCTAAAATGTTGTTTGCAAATGCGAGAAGCCTGGCTGACAAAATGGGTGAATTGGAAATGATGGCATTGAATGAAAAGTATGATGTAATAGGTATATAGCAGAAACGTGGTTGAACAGTTCTCACGACTGGGCTGTAAATTTAGAAGGATATGCCTTGTTTAGGCAGGACAGAAAAAAAGGAAAGGGGGAGGAGTATGTGTTTATGTTAAAAAAGAATTGAAGACAAATTTAAAAGAAGAGATAACTGGTGATATGGTGATAAAGTGGAGGCAATATGGGTGGAATTAGGCAACAGGAAAGGGGTGTAATGGAGTTGTTGGTGTCTATAAGCCGCCAAATGCTAGCAGAGAGAGGTGAGTCAACTTCATATGCAGTGGCAAGGGCTGCAAGTTTGGGGAGTGTGCTCATATGGGGGACTTCAATTACCCTGACATTGATTGGTGTGGTGGAACTGCCATCACAGAAAAGGCGATGAGTTCCTGAATTTGCTGCAGGATAATTTTCTCTCACAGGTGGTTGAGGTTCCTACTAGAAAAGGAGCTCTGTTGGATCTGGTAATATCTAACATTGTGGAGCGCATATAGATATAAAGGTAACTGGAGGCTGAGGAATAGTGACCATGAAATAGTGGCGTTTGGACTTTGTTATCGAAAGGAAAAGTGCGCTGGGTTAACAAAGACATTTAATTTCAGGAAAGCAAATTTTCCTAGGTTAAAAGCAAGCTCTCAGAATGTCAACTGGGATATGTATTACATAGTAACATAGTAACATAGAATTAAGGTTGAATAAAAGGACATTCGTCCATCAAGTCCCAACCTATTCCCTGGAAAGTATCCCTGGATCAACCAGATCTATATGCATTAATACCGTAATCTCAAATTTTTTAGTTTTAGAAACTTATCCAGGCCTTTTTTAAAGTTATTCAATGAACTTGCCATTACCACCTCTGCTGGAAGACAGTTCCACAGTTTCACCGTTCTCACTGTAAGAAAACTCTCCTAACTTGAAGATGAAACTTCTTTTCTTCCAACCTTAAAGGATGTCCACGAGTCCTTGATATGACCTATTAGTGAACAATGCACCAGAGAGATCACTGTATGGGCCATTAATATATTTGTATAAGGTTATCATGTCCCCACGCAACCGCCGCTTCTCCAATGTAAACAGCCCTAATGTCTAATCTGCCAGCATATTCAAGCCCCTCCATTCCTTATTAATTTAGTTGCCCTTCTCTGAAAGCCCTATTTCCAAGATGTCCCTTTTGTATATGGGATTCCAAAACTGCACCGCATATTCCAAATGTGGCCTTACCAGTGCCTTGTAAAGAGGGAGAATAATATTTTTCTCTCTGATTCCATTCCCCTTATACAAGACAATATCTTGCTAGCTCTAGCTGTTGCTACCTGGCTTGTTTGCTACAGCTAAGTCTGTATCTACCAGAACCCCCAAATCTTTTTCCATTTCAGATGCACCTAACACAGAGTTATTTATGGTGTAGGTGGCACAGGGATTTATAAATCCCAAATGCATCACCTTACATTATCTCACATTGAATCATCTGCCATTCTGCTGCCCATTTTGATAATCTATCTAGGTCTGCTTGCAGCACTTGCACATCATTGGAAGTTTCCAAGGCTCTGCATATTTAGTGTCATCAGCAAAACAGAGACCTTGCTCTCAATGCCCCCTTCTAAGTCATTTATAAACGGAATTAAACAAAGTGGCCCCAGTACAGAACAACCTGAGGAACTCCGCTTAGAACTTAGCCCACATAGATGTAGCTATTAACCACCACTCTCTGTTTGCGGTCCATAAACCAGTCTCTTCCATGAACAATATTTTCTTCAAGGCCAACAGTCCTCAGTTTATACATTAGTCGCCTAGTGGCACAGTATCAAAGGCTTTTGCAAAATCCAAATTACCACATCCACAGCTGTGCCTGAATCTAACTTCTTACTCACTTCTTCATAAAACCAATTAAATTTGTCTGGCATGATCTATTTCTCATAAATCCATGCTGACTACTACTAATAAGATGATCTGGAGACAAAGTCAAGGAATGATCCCTTACACAAGTTTCCATCACCTTCCCTACCACTGATGTTAGGCTTACAGGTCTATAGTTACCAGGCTGTGAACGACTACCTTTTTTGAAATTGGTATTACATTGGCTTTTTTCCAACAGCGGCACATCCCCAGACAAAAGCGAATCTGAAAAGATGAGACACAGTGGTCTTGCTAGAAATGAACTAAGCTCTTTTAAAATCCTAGGATGCAATCCATCTGGTCCTGGCGCTTTTTATTATTAAAGGGCAATTATAGTGAGAAAATTGTTTTTTTTTTAATTTCTTCTAATGTATCCATAAGTCATCCCATCCACCAGGGTACCTTTAGTTTCTTTAAATTCTACATAGTCCCCGAGATATAAGCCTTTGAATATGCTGTGATTTGTAGGAGCTGCTACACCTCATCTGTCACTCAAAGGCACACACCCACACAATCCAAAGCTCCCATGCAGTACTGTCACACCACTCTCTCACCCCACACTATGTACCATGTGCAACTATAGTCAAATGCTGTAGTGCTTAAACACAATCAATAAACCATTAACCCAGCCAATATGAGCATAAAACTCTATAAAACAGTCCCTCCCCCAAAAAAATCTTATAACATACAAAACCAGGACTCAAATGGAAACACTAATACAGTATATATAATACAGTAATACAGACTATATACCAAACAAGACACACAGTGCAATCTATGAAATATATAGACTAAAGCAACTGAAATGTAACAGGACAACAAGCAGTGTCACTGTGTTTGTGAAGGTCTCACTACAAGCTGCTGTTACACTGACTCTCTTCAGTGATTATGATCTCAGCTAAGCAGGGGGAGAGATATGAAATTTAGGTAAAAAGTAAATAACAATTAGCAAAGTTAGAGAACAGGCAGAGTTCAGTAACTTTTGTAAAGAATCTCAGCACCACTAGTCCTCCTCTCTCCCCCTCTGCCCCTCCCTTCAGAATATGCTACTTTATCCCACACTTTGATTGCTTGCAGTCTAGCTCTGTGGAGGGAGGGGTCAACAGGATGTCAGCACTTCATTTAAAGTCCTTTCAACTGACAATGCTCGGACTCTGTATACAGCCCGTCACTGCTTGAGGGGGAGTAGACAGAGAGGGGAGGGCGACTACACAGCTTGGTACAAACTTCTGCCAGTGTGAAGAAACGAAAGCCACACAGAAACATGAAAGTAAGGCAGCTTATACTAAGTGATCTATACATTGTATACGACAGGTTTTTTTTCACTATAGTTGCCCTTTAACTTTGTCTAATTGATTCCGTACCATATCCTTGTTATCCAATGTGAAAACTCTTCATTTCCTCCCTGCACATTGTTACAATCCTACTGTAGGATTCTCAACAGTAAAAACCGATGTAAAAAAAACGGTTTAGCAGATTAGCCTTTTCGGCATCTCTACAACCACCTCAGCTCCATTATTTAATGGTCCCACATTCTCAGTCCTCATTTTTTTACCATTTATATACTTAAAAACTCTGGGGTTGGACTTGCTTTGTTCGGCAATCCGTATTTCATTTTCTATTTTAGCTAGTTTATTGCTTTCTTGCACTCTTTATTACAACTTTTGAAGTCCCTGTAAGCCTGTTTGTGCCTTCTGCTTTCAAAATTTTAAAAGCCCTTTTCTTTTTTTCCATTTCCCTTTTTACCTGAGCATTAAGCCATGCAGGAGTGACCTAATTTTTTTACACTTGTTACCTAAAGGTACCGATTGGAAATGTTATAGTTTAATATCCCTTTAAAAGTGGTCCACATCTGCTCGTATCTTTACCTAGAAACAGTTCCCCCCAGTCTATGAGCAGGAGCGATTCTTTAAAAGCATAAATTAGCTTTCCTAAAGTTAAAAAGTTTTTGTTAAGCCAGTGCACTTTAGTTTTCTGCAACCTATTTAAATGACACTATATCACGGTCACTATTCCCTAAGCTTCCCATTACCTTCATCTCCAAAATGAGCTCTGGGTTATTAGATATCACCAGATCCAACAACGCATTCTTTTAGTAGGAACTTCTACCATCTGTGAAAGAAAAGCTCATATAGGAAATTTAAGAACTTTATACCTTTTGAGGTGCTGGCAGTTCCATTACTCCAATCTATTTCAGGGTAGTTAAAATCCCCATACCAGAAACATGCCCCATACCAGCAGCCTTCGCCAACTGCATATGGAGATTCATTTCCACCTCTTCCCCGGCATTTGGCGGCTTATAACACACTCCAACAATTAATTTACCTACCTTCTTGCTTCCTGTACACAGTTCCACCCATAATGTTTCTGCCGCATCGTTTGCTCCCCCATCTATTCCATCTTTTAAATTTGGCTTCAATTCCTGTTTAACATACATACATACTCCTCCTCCTTTCTTATTAACTCGGTCATGTCTAAATAAGGAGTACCCTTCAATATTTACTGTCCAGTCGTTGTGAATCATTAAGCCATGATTCTGCTATACCAATTACATCATACCTTTCCTTTAACGCTATTATTCAAGTTCGCCGGTTTTTCCAGCCAGACTCCTTGCATTTGTAAACATACATTTTAGATTATCAATTGATTTACTTCCATACATGGTCGTACATGCCTCCTTATCCTCTATGCTCCCCCCCTCCTTCTCCTCCCCTTCCCTGTGTTACTAGCCCCCAGATCCCTAACTTCTCTATCTACCCCTGTGTAGTTAAACGTTCCCTCCCCCCCATACCTAGTTTAAAATCCTCCAACCCCCTAGCCATCTTCTCCCCCAAAACAGTTGCACCATCACCATGAGGTGCAATCCGTCACTACTAAAGAGCCTGTAGCCAACAGAAAAGTCAGCCCAGTTCTCTAAAAACCCAAACCAGGTAAAGTCAGGTAAAGGTACTGAACAGTAGTGGACGTGTTCAAGGGGATTTAAGCCAGTTCACATCTAAATTATACCTGGGAAATAAGTAAAAAAAATAAATCCGCGCCCTATGTGGCTGAATTCTGATGTAAAGAGGCAAATGGTAAGGAAAAAAAGGCATTTAAAACCTTTAAGGCCGAGGGAACGGAAAGGGCCTTTAGGGAGATAAAAAACTGTAACAAGGAGTGTAAGAAAGCAATCAAACTAGCTAAAATTAATAATTGAAGTTAGGATAGCTGAACAAAGCATCACAAGCCTAAACATTTTTTTTAAGTATATTAATAGTAAGAAGATGAGGACTGAGAATGTGGCACCATTAATTAATGGGGATAAGTTAGTTACAAGAGATGGCGATAAAGCAAATGTCTTGAATAATTTCTTTTCCTCTGTATACACTATAGAAGATCAAGTACAGATATCATAGAGTATAGTAGCAATAAAGGTATACAAGATTCAAGTGCACTTTGGTTAACCGAGATATGGTACAGAAACTAAATAAGGTTAATATAGTAAATCTCGGACCGGATAAAATACATCCTGGGTACTTATGGAGCTAAGTTCAGTTTTATCTAGGCCATTGTACGAGGATATGGTACAGAAAGAACTAAATAAGGTTAATATATTAAAAATCTCCTGGACGGATATAAAATACATCCTCTGGTACTTAGGGAGCTAAGTTCAGTTTTATCTAGGCCATTGTTTCTTATTTTTGCTGATTCCCTCATGGTCCGGTGATTGCCTCGGGATTGGAAAAGGCTGATGTTATTCCAATATTCAAAAAGGGTAGTCGTTCACAGCCGGGGTAATTACAGGCTGTAAGTTTAACTTCAGTGGTGGGGAATATCCTGGAAAGTTTAATAAGGGAACATGTTCTAGAGTATGTTTCAAGGAATGACATATAGTAGAAACAGCATGGATTTAGGAGGAATAGATCTTGTCAAACTAACTGCTTGGCTTTTATGAGGAAGTAAGTAGAAATTTAGACTCTGGTATAGCAGTAGATGTAGTTTACTTGGATTTGCAAAGGCTTTTGATACAGTCCCCCATAGGCGACTAATGAATAAGCTAAGGTCTGTTGGTCTGGGGAGTCACATTTGTACATGGATAGAAAATGGTTATTAAGAATAGGATGCAGAGAGTTGTTAATGGGGCTTCATCATTATGGACTAAGTGCTAAGTGGGGTGCCAGGGTTCGTGTTGGGGCCGCTTCTATTTAATCTATTTATTAATGATTTGGAAGTGGGTATGTCAGCAAGGTTTCTGTGTTGCTGAGACAACAAAACTTTGTCGACCATTAAAAACTTAAGAGGAGTGTGCTATCGTTGCAAGGGGATCTAGATAGATTATCACATTGAGCTTCTAATTGGCAGATGAAATCAATGTTGATAAATGTAAGGTGAGCATTTTGGACTTAAAAATACTTGTGCTACTTATACTATAAATGGCTTGTGTTAAGTGAATCCCTGTTGGAAAGGGATCTTGGAGTTTTGGTGGTAACAAACTTAAAGGTAGCAAGCAGTGCCAGGCGGCAACAGCCAGAGCCAGCATGGTATTGTCTTGTATAAGAGAGGTATGGATTCAAGGGAGGAGGAAAATGTAATTCTCCCTCTTTACAAAGCATTGGTAAGGCCTCATTGGAATATGCAGTGCAATTTTGGAATCCTGTGTACAAACAGGACATCTTTGAAATGGAAAGGGTTCAGAGAAGGGCAACTAAAAATAAGGGGATTGGGGAGCTTGAATATGAAGAGAGACTGGAAAAGTTACAATTATGTACGCTGGAGAAAGGCGCTTGCGTGGGGATATGATTACTGTGTATAATACATTAACGGCCATACAATAAACTATCTGGGGCATTGTTCACCAAGAGAACATGTCAAGGACACGAGGACATCCTTAAGACTTGAAGAAAAAAGGTTTAGGCTTCAGCTCGGAAAGGGTTTTTCACTGTGAGAACGGTAAGGCTATGGAACTGTCTTCCAGTGGACGTTGTAATGGCAGGTTCATTGGTCAGTTTCAAAAAAAAAGCTGGATGAGTTTCTGCAAACAAGGAATGTTGCAAGTTAATGGTATGATTCATAAAGTAGAGTTGATCCAGGAAATTTCCGATTGCCACTTGGAGTCAGGAAGGAATTTTTCCCCCTTCATAAATTGGTGGGGTGGGGTTTTGCCTTCCTCTGGATCAACAGTTAGGCAGGAAATGAGGATATTGCATGAGGGTTGGACTGGATGGAACGTATGTCTTTATTCAACTCAAATACTATACTATACTATACTATAATATGCCTTTTGGAACTTTATGAGTTTGAGCAAACTTGAACTATTCAAACTGGTTAGTTTTTTGGACTCGTGGCTGTATTTTCGGTAATTATCAAAAAATTCGATAATTATCGAATTTATGGGTCGTTCACTAACCTAGTGTACCATTGTTTTTCGCTAACCCTCGAATGTACCATTCAGTAGCCGGGAAGGATCATTTGTTCGATGTACCATTCGCTAACACAGGGAAGATGTTCGTTCATTAGAATCCTCAAATGTACAGTTCGCTAACACAGGAAGAATCGTTTGTTCGATATCATCGATATACCGTTCGCTAACCCAGATATAACCTAGTAAAATAATAACCATATAATAACCTAGTAATATAATAACCATATAATAACCTGGTTGTTATATGGTTATTGTATGACTGGGTTATTATATGCTACGTTATTATATAACCATAATAGTCTATAACCATATAATAACCTAGTAATATATAACCTAGTCTTATAATCACCATAAAATAACCTAGTAATATAATAACCATAGAATAACCTAGTAATATAATATCCATTTAATAACCTGGTTATTATATTACTAGGTATTATAGGTTAATATAATATAGTAATATAATAACCATATATAACCAGAATATAATAACCTGGTTATTATAAACTAGATTATATGGTTATTATAACCATATAATAAACCTTGTAATAACCATATAAACCTAGTAATAACCATATAATAAACCTAGAATCTAATAACTATATAATAAGGATTGTTAGTTTGTCGATGATGTACCGTTCGCTAACACAGGGAAGATCGTTTGTTCGTTCGATAATCCTCAATGTACCGTTCGCCAACACAGGTGATAGTGACATGTTCCCCAGACCATTTCCCAGGTGTGCCAAGCATTACAGAAGTTACCATTGTTAGTTTAGCTGTAAATCACTCGGACTTTTCAAATTTATTCTCTCCCCCACAGACTTGAATGGGTCGAATTCGAACTTTCTCTGAATGTAGGTAGGAGGGATACATTGTCTCACCACCACATATTATTGTTGGATCTGAACCGAAACTTTATTACATTCTACAAATAACTCAAATGGTCTTTGTTTACAGAAAATATGGACTGTTATTTTCCCCAATCATCATCATTGTAGAAAATGAATCGAATAATGGGAATTACCATCTTTTACAAACCAACCCCCAAAAATCTCTTTTATTTGATAAAGTTAGTTCTATGCTTGAAACCAATATCTGGGCTTTCCTCAGCCTGTGGACACCTTAGTGGGAGAGACTTGCACGGAAACCAAAGTGTTTAATCTCCAAAGCGTCTACGTTTCCTGGCCATCCTCAGGCAGCACACAATGGGTTAACTTTCCTGCCAGATGGGACAGAAGAAAAATAGACACTCCCCCAAACTTATAAGTAGTCTCCACCCCCAGCTCCCATTGGTCTATTTCTGAAACTGAAATAGGAGTGAACTCTGGGCTGCTTCTGGCATTTCTTACCTCTAAGGTCGAGATCCTGGCTGTTTGTGATGGTCGTGGACCTTCTCAACCTGGGAGTCCACCGACAAGATCCCCTCTGCTCCTTTATTGTATGGAACGCACGTCCAGAATGCAGAGGTGCCACAATTGTGTTTGCGCGTGACGTCACAGACGTGCGTCTGACGCATAGCGCCTGGATGCCCGCGAAATTTCAAATAGCCGGTTTGTACTGGGAACCTTGCCCTGTACACGCAGTTGTGTCTCTGCTACGGTAACGGGTCTACCCTAGCTGTTTTTTGCCGGCTGCTTATGGAGTTTACGTCG
The DNA here is from genome assembly GCA_019447015.1 of Hymenochirus boettgeri. Lineage (NCBI taxonomy): Eukaryota > Metazoa > Chordata > Amphibia > Anura > Pipidae > Hymenochirus > Hymenochirus boettgeri. The sequence goes on along the minus strand of JAACNH010000855.1, from coordinate 24,761 downwards.
GAGGGGAGGTGGTGAACGTATCTCCTTCTGTGCTTCAGATTTTTAAAGAGATATGACATTTTAAACAGATGGTTTACCCTGGTATCTTTTTCAGCCAGAGTTCTCATTTGGGGGGGTACTAAGAAGAGAAGCAGGAGGAAGAAGGATATAGATCTATGCAAAGCCTGTGGTAACCCTGCTAGCGATGGAAAGCTCTTGTGCAGAGAATGCATTAGAGAGATTTGGAGGAGAAGGAAGATGAAGAAGAGGATTTCAATCCCAGATGACCGAAGTCGAAGCCTGTTGAGAAGAGGATATTCTCGGATGGATTACCGGGAGGTTGCTCAGGGTATGAAAGAGTCGGCCTCAAAGGGACACCCTTCTACCTCGGCAGATCATAGATTCCTCTAGAGAAGATTCAGTAAGGGGGGGGGGGGGCGTGGTGAACACCCGACAAGATGGCAGCTTAAGCCTGAGGCTTAATTGTAGCTGTGTGTAGCTATTTAGCTACACACAGCCGACAACTGAGTGCCGACCGGCAGCAAACAAACCTAAACCCAACTGGAATGGGTAAACATACCAGAAAAGGAGATCCCAAAACTCCCCGCTTGGAACGATTTTTCCAAAGAACCGAGGGCATGGACTCCCAGGCCGACAGCTTGGCGACATCTTCTCCCGCCTCGATGCGCGAACCTGGAGAGGAACAACCTCTGACAGCACAGATCTTAGAGCAACAGCTCTCTGCCTTTTCACAAAAGATCACCAATAACACTAAACAAGGAACTGCAAAGCAGTATAGCAGAGCTTAAACAGACCTCGCGCGCAGCTAGGGAACGCACCACGCGCCTGAGGACAGAATGGATGAACTAACCGAATTTGTCCAACGTCTTGATACTTCACACGACTCTTTAAGGTCAGAAATGGAACAACTGACCTCCAACAGGAAGACCTCGAAAAGCGAGAAAGAAGGCAAAACATTCGCATTCGAGGAATTCCGGGCAATCGCAGATGACGAACTTCCCAAATCTTACTGGACTTGTTCCCACATAGAGCCCCCCAAACCCCACCAGCAGAGTGGAAATGGGATAGGGCCCATTGAGCACAGGGGCTTAGACCCACAACGCACAACCCCAGAAGATGTCCTAATAAAACTGCATTATTACACCAGTAAAAAGACTCTTATGCAGGCTTAGCAGAAATCAACAAACTACCTTCTTCAAGGGGACAAATCTACAACTATTCAGTGATCTCCCCCACTTACTCTAGCAAAAGGAGACAGAGAGCCCAATCAGCACCGTACTACGGGAAAATGGAGTCAAATACAAATGGGGCTTCCCCTTCCCGCCTGATATACAACGCTCAGGAAAACAATTTTCAGCAGAACACCTACCGAAGCAAGCGTCTCTTAACAAAATGGGACTGTCATCCCCACCTAAGAAAGCAACCCTCCAACTCCCAGGAAGCTCACTGGGACAGTATGGAGAAGACTCCCAAAACGCACCTTTCAATCCAAGGAAGGAACCTCCCGTACATAGTCCAGGAGACTGACACCCTATACTGATCCTCCGATACCCCTATTTTCCTCATGGCAGATACATATCTTACAAGATCTAATACAAACCAGCAAGTGGTTCTCTGCAACTGTACTCTCCAAACTCAAGCAATGATAATGATAGATGATAATAGTAGATAATAGATAATAGATAATAGATAGATAGATAGATGATGGATAGATAGATAGATAACAGTAGAAGGATAGATTGATAGATAGATAGATATAGATAGATACACATCGATAGATAGATAGTAGACAGGATAGATAGATAGATACATAGATAGATAGATGATAGATATATTGATAGATAGATGATAGGACAGTAGAAGGATAGATAATGATACATAGATAGATACAGATAGATGATAGATATATGATAGATAGATAGATGATAGACAGTAGAAGTATATAGATAATTATAGATAGATTGCTAGATAGATAGACAGTAGAGGATAGTAGATTGATAGTGATGATAGACAGTAGAAGGACTAGATAGATAGATGATAGATAGACTAGATAGATAGATAGATAAGATATAGATGATAGATATAGATATCGATATAGATAGATAGAAGATAGATAGATAGATATAGAGTAATGAAGAAGAAGGATAGATAATGATACATAGATAGATGATAGATTAGATAGATAGATAGTGATTGACAGTAGAAGGATGATAGATAATTATAGATAGAGATGATAAGATAGATATATGATACATAGATAGACTGATAGATGAGGGATAGATAGATATATAGATAGATAATGAATAGACATAGAAGATAGATAATGACTACTAGATAGATGACGTAGATATAGATATATATGATAGATGATGATTGACAGTAGGAAGGATAGATAGATAATATAGACTAGTAGATGATAGATAGATATATAGATGATGACAGTAGGATAGATAATTATAGAAGTAGATAGTAGATGATAGATAGATAGATGAGTATATAGATATAGATGATATATGATGATTGACAGTAGAAGGATAGATATAATTATAGATAGATAGATGATAGATAGATGATTGCAGTAGAACATAGATAATTATAGATATAAGATGATAGAGGGAGGTACATATTAAACATGGTTGCACTTTAACCTCATACACAGTGACACCAAAACCCACTGAAGGTAACCAGGCACCACACCGAACCAGCAGCGGATAAGAAGCAGAGCAATGCTTGTGAAGGTCTCATTCATCTAGGTCATGTATATCTGTTGTATTCAATTAATCAACTGGACTTGAAATGTAGTTTCTTGAAGACGTTTCGCTAGTCTATCCGACTGGCTTTCTCAATTCAGAATGACTTGTACAGAATCTGTGGCAATTATGTACCCTGGAAAATCCAATTTTTCCCAAAATCCCAAGTTTTAACACCTTACTCTGGGCGTCCTAAACACCTCTTAGCCACTATCCAATCACACCCTTACACCTGGCTGTGATATGCTAATGGGATTTCCAGGTACGTAATTGCCACAGATTCTTGTACAAGTCATTCTGAATTGAGAAAGCCAGTCGGTATGACTAGCGAAACGTCTTCAAGCACTACATTTCAAGTCCAGTTGATCTAATTGAATACAACAGAAAAGCAGAGCAATGTTGATTTATTGTGACAGACACTGACCTCTCTGCTTTCAGCCGCTAGTCTTTCTTGTACTGGGCAGTACAGTGAGGAAGCACGCTGGGCTCACTGAACACATAACTGTCAGAGAGAGAGGCTCGCTGCATAACTAACTTTCAGCCGGGAACAGAGAGGCTTAGATGAATTGGTTGGAAACGGCCGAAGTCCCGCCCAAAATCCACCGTTTTTTTTTTTTCCTACTCCTAAAACGGGACTTAAAGGGACAGTGCGGGATTTTTACTGTATGTGCCGGGACGGCGTGATCACCCGAAAATGGGAAAAATCCCGCCAAAAACGGGACGGTTGTGAGCTATGCAGTTGTATAAATTTTACATCACAATTTCTGGACCTATAGTAGTTCAAAACTAATGTCGTTTTGCCCATGGAAATCAGTAGCTTCTTCATTCAGTAGGTGTTGAAATGTGACCAAATTTGCTGAATTATCAACTCCTTGGACTATGAACAAAGTTGGTCCAATGATATCTTTCATAACTCGTGATCACATGGTCAGGTATCCCACCCCTCCGGAGTCTCCCTGATTTTTGGGGTGGTCTCCGCACACCCGCGAGACCAACCGCAAAGTCCCGTGTCCGGAACCTGGAGTCGCCTCTCGAACCCATTCTTTCTTCTGCCACGCCTCCTACACAAATGCAAAAAAAGCACAGAATGTGGCCTAGCCCTAATGCTAGGCTAACCCTAACCTACGCTAGGCCCACACTGCTGCGGGTTTTTTTTGCATTTGCGCGTGCATTTTTTTCAGATCATTGAAAATGTGGCCAACGCACCGAAAACGCGCATTTCGGGGTGCTTTGCGTTTGCGATATGCGTTCCGCATTTTAAATCGCAATCACATTCGTTTTTCAATACTTAATGAAAAAAATGCATGCACAAACGCAATGAAATTGCATGAGATTGCATTGCAGTGTTGCCGTGCCCTTATAGAGCATGGTGGAGAATAATATAATGACCCTGATCTTAACACAGCTCTGTGTAATGCATTTCTTAGCTTGTTTTATACAGACAGCTGAATCAAACACACTCTTCTTCCCCTCGAACATTCCCTTTAAGGTTTACACTGATAGGAATGCATTGCACAGAGGATGTGTAAGATCAGTTTCACTTCACTATCCTCCCCCTGCAGTTTGCCCCATGTGCTTTCTATAAAAACCACTCTTCCTTCCCTCCAACATTCCCTTTAATAGGTACACTGATGAGAAATGCATTGCAGAGCGTGCTAGATTCAGGTTCACTCACTATCCTCCCCCTACAGTTCTGCCACCATGTGGTTTCTATAAACACACTCTTCCTACCTCCACATTCCCTTTAATAAGGTACACTGATGAGAAAATGCATTGTACAGAGCTGTGCTAAGATCAGTTTCACTTCACTATCTCCCCCTACAGTTTCTGCACCATGTGGTTTCTAAATAACACCACGTCTTCCTACACTCTAAAGATTCCTTTAATAAGGGTACACTGACGAGAAATGCATTGCACAGAGCTGGCTAAGATCAGTTTCACTTCACTATCCTACCCCTACAGTTCTGCACCATGTGGTTTCTATAAAACAACTCTTCCTTCCCTCCAACATTCCCTTAATAAGGTACACTGACTTTAGAAGGAAACACTTTCCACTAATATGCTACAAGACTGACAGGGAGAGCTAGAGCCCTTCACACTACGGCAATTTATAAAGGTGTGGTATCGCCTTCTTAGCGATCGTTATGGCGATAGTTAATTTATATTTGCTTATTGGTAATCTTGTAAATGTACGATTAGCCCGTAGAATATCATTACGGGTAGTTTACTGCATGGTCTACTACTGCCACGTCGTACGAGTAACGAAAGCCAGTGGTATCGCAAGTTTTTGAATATGGCCCTCAAAAACAATACATGGCAGGTGAAATACAAAGACACAGGTCTGAACTGTGAATAGTGCAGGTTTATTGCAAACATGCGTGCTACATGTTTCTGACCCACTTGTCTCCTTCCTCAAGTGCTTGGTGGGTCTGAAACATGTAGCACGCATGTTTTGCAATAAACTTGCAATGTTCACAGGCTACAGACCTGTGTGTTTGTATGTTTTCCCTGCAACTTATTGTTTATATATGGGATTTGTTGGAGTGAAAGCTGTAGGTGAGACATTCATTATTTCAGATTCTGGACACAGTAGATACCCAGACCTATATTCATCACACTACAACACTGCTACTAGGAAATCTATATACAGACTATATCCTCACACTACAAACACCACTACTAGGAAATCTATTACAGACCTATATCCATCACACTAAACACTGCTACTAGGAAATATATATACAGACCTATATCACACTACACAAAACCGCTACTAGGAAATCTATATACAGACCTATATCCATCACCTACAACACTGCTACTAGGAAATCTATATACAGACCTATATACATCACACTACAACACTGCTACTAGGAAATCTTAATATACATCACCACTACAACACTGCTACTAGGAAATCTATATACAGACCATATACATCACACTACAACACCGACTACTAGGAAATCTATATACAGACCTATATCCATCACACTCAACACTGCTAACTAGGAAATCTATATACAGACTCTACATCACACACTACAACACTGCTACTAGGAATCTATATACAGACCTATATACATCACAACTACAACACCGCTACTAGAAATCTATATATACAGACCTATATCCATCACACTACAATGCTACTAGGAAATCTATATACAGACCTATATCAATCACACTACACACCGCTATTAGGAAATCTATATACAGACCTTATCCTCACACTACAACACCGCTACTAGGAATCTATATACAGACCTATATCTTCACACTACAACACGTACTAGGAATCTATATACAGACCTATATACTCACACTACACACACTGCTACTGAGATCTATACACAGACCTATTCATCACACTACAACACCGCTACTAGGAAATCTATATACAGACCTATATACATCACACTACAACACTGCTACTAGGAAATCTATATACAGACCTATATCAACACACTACAACACCAGCTACTAGGAAATCTATATACATACATATCCCATCACCACTACAACACCGCTACTAGGAAATCTATATACAGACCTATATACATCACACTACAACACCGCTACTAGGAAATCTATTATACAGACTAGTATCCATCACACTACAACACTGCTACTAGAAATCTATATACAGAACCTATATACATCACACTACAACACTGCTACTAGAGATCTATATACAGACCTATATACATCACATTACAACACTGCTACTAGGAGATCTATACACAGACCTATATTCATCACACTACACACCGGCTACTAGGAAATCTATATACAGACCTATTACATCACACTACAACACTGCTACTAGGAAATCTATATACAGACCTATTACATCACACTACACACCGCTACTAGGAAATCTATTACAGACCTATATCCATCACACTACAACACTGCTACTAGGAAATCTATATTACAGACCTATATCCATCACACTACAACACCGCTACTAGGAAATCTATATACAGACCTATATACATCACACTACAAAACACTGCTACTAGGAAATCCAGACCTATATCCATCACACTACAACACTGCTACCAGACCTATATCCATCACACTACAACACTGCTACTAGGAAATCTATATACAGACCTATATACATCACACTACACACTGCTACTAGGAAATCCAGACCTATATCCATCACACTACAACACTGCTACCAGACCTATATCCATCACACTACAACACTGCTACTAGGAAATCATATACAGACCTATATCTCACACTACAACACCGCTACTAGGAAATCTATAATACAGACCTATATCCATCACCTACAACACTGGCACTAGGAAATCTATATACAGACATATCATCACACTACAAACACCGCTACTAGGAAAATCTATATACAGACCTTAATTCCATCACACTACAACACGCTACTAGGAAATCTATATACAGACATATCCATCACACTCACAACACCGCTACTAGGAAATCTATAACGACCTATATCCATCACACTACAACACCGTACTAGGAAATCTATATACAGACCTATATCCATCACACTACAACACCGCTACTAGGAAATACTATTATACAGACCTATATCCATCACACTACAACACTGCTACTAGGAAATCTATATAGACCTATACATCACACTACAACACTGCACTCAGGAAATCTATATACAGACTATATCCATCACACACAACACTGCTACAGGAAAACTATATAAAGACCTATATCCATCACACTACAAACACGCTACTAGGAAATCTATATACAGACTATCCATCACACTACAACACTGCTATAGGAAATCTATATTACAACCTATATCCATCACACTATAACACTGCTACTAGGAAACTTAGTACAGCCTATATCCATCACACTACAAACCTGCTACTAGGAAATCTATATACAGACCTATTCCATCACACTACAACACTGCTACTAGGAAATCTAATACAGACCTATATCCATCACACTACAACACTGCTCTAGGAATCTATTATACAGACCTATATCCATCACACTACAACACTGCTACTAGGAAATCCAGACCTATATCCAATCACCACTACAAACACCGCTACTAGGAAATCTAATATACAGACCTATATCCATCACATACAACACCGCTACTAGGAAATCTATATACAGACCTATATCCATCACACTACAACACCGCTACTAGGAAAATCTATATACAGACCTTATCCATCCACTACAACACGCTAAGGAATCTATATACAGACCTATATCCATCACACTACAACACCGCTACTAGGAAATCTATATACAGACAATATACATCACAATACAACACTGCTACTAGGGAAAATCCAGACCTATCATCACACTACAACACCGCTACTAGGAAATCATATATACAGACCTATATCCATCACACTAAACACCGCTACTAGGAAATCTATATACAGACCTATATCCATCACACTACAACACTGCTACTAGGAAATCTATATACGACCTATGTCCACACACTACAAACACTGCTACTGGAAATCTATAACAGACCTATATCCATCACACTACAACACTGCTACTAGGAAACGATATACAGACCTATATCCATCACACTACAACACGCTACTAGAAATCTATTACAGCACTATATCATCACACTACAACACCGCTACTAGGAAATCTATATACAGACCTATACCATCACAAAAACTACAACACCGCTACTAGGAAATCTATATACAGACCTATATTACATACACTACAACACTGCTACTAGGAAAATCTATATACAGACCTATATACATCCCACTACAACACTGCTACTAGGAAATCTATATACAGACCTATATCCATCACACTACCAACACCGCTACTAGGAATCTATATACAGACTATATCCATTCACAACTACAACACACCGCTACTAGGAAATCTATATACAGACCAGTATCCATCACACTACAACACCGCACTAGGAAATCTATATACAGACCTATATCCATCACACTACACACTGCTACTAGGAAATCTATTACAGAACCTATCCATCACACTACAACACTGCCTACTAGGAAATCTATTACAGACCTATATACATCACCCATACAACACTGCTACTAGGAAATATATATACAGACCTATATCCCATCACACAAACACTCCCTAATAGGAAATCTATTATACAGACCTATAATCATCACACTACAACACTGCTACTAGGAATCTCTTATACAGACTATATCCATACACACAACAACGCTACTAGGAAAACTATATACAGACCTATATCCATCACACTACAACACGCTACTAGGAAATCTATATATACAGACCTAATCCACACACTACAACACTGCTACTAGGAATCTATATACAGACCCTATATCCTACACCAACAACCTGTACTAGGAAAACTATATACAGACCTATATCCATCACACTACAACACCGCTACTAGGAAAATTATATTACAGAACTATATCCATCACACTACAACACTGCTACTAGGAAATCATATACAGACCTATCCATCACACTCTAACACTGCTACTAGGAAATCTATATCAGGCCTATATCATCACACACAAACCACTGCTACTAGGAAATCATATACAGACTATGTCCATCACACTACAACACTGCTACTAGGAAATCTATATACAGACCTATATCCATCACACTACAACACGCTATAGGAAATATATACAGACCTATTATCATCACACTACAACACCGCTACTAAGGCTAATCTTAATACAGACCTATATACATCCCACTACAACACTGCTACTAGGAAATCCAGACCTATATCCATCACACTACAACACCGTCTACTAGGAAAAACTATATACAGACCATATCATCACACTACAACCACCGTACTAGGAAATTATATACAGACCATATCCCTACACTACAACACCGCTACTAGGAAACTATATACAGACCTATTCTCACACTTACAACATGCTACTAGGAAAATCTATATACAGACCCTATATCCATCACACTACAACACATGCTACTAGGAAATCTATATACAGACCTATATCCACACACTACAACATGCTACTAGGAAATCTATATACAGACCTATATCCATCACACACAAACACTGCTACTAGGAAAAACTAATACAGACCTATATCCATCACATACAACACCGCTACTAGGAAATCTATATTACAGACCTATATCCATCACACTACACACACTGCTACTAGGAAATCTATATACAGAACTTATACATTCACACTACAACACCGCTATAGGAAATCTATATACAGACCTTATATCCATCACACTAAAACACTGCTACTAGGAAATCTATATACAGACCTATATACATCACACTACAACACTGCTACTAGGAAATCTATATACCGATCTAATACATCACACTACAACACTGCTACTAGGAAATCTTATACAGACCTTATCCATCACACTACAACACCGCTACTAGGAAAACTATATACAGACCAATATCATCAACCCCAAACACTGCTACTAGGAAATCTATATACAGACCTATATCCTTCACACTACAACACTGCTACTAGGAAATCTATATACAGACCTATTCCATCACACTACAACACCGCTACTAGGAATCTATATACAGACCTATATCCATCACACTTCAACACCGCTACTAGGAAAATCTATATACAGGACCTCCTATATCCATCCACACTACAACACTGCTACTAGGAAAATCTATATACAGACCTATATCCATCACACTAAACACCGCTACTAGAATCTATATACAGACCTATATCCATCACACTACACACACCGCTACTAGGAATCTATATACAGACCTATATCCATCCCACACAACATGCTACTAGGAAATCTATATACAGACCTATATCCATCACACTACAAACAATGCTATAGGAAATCTATACAGACCTATATCCCATCACACTACAAACAACAGCTAATAGGAAATTATATACAGACCTATATCCATCACACTACAACACCGCTACTAGGAAACTATATACACACCTATATACACACACTACAACACTGCTACTAGGAAATCTATATACAGACTCATATCCATCACACTACAAACACTGCTACTAGGAATCTATATACAGGCCTATGTCCATCACACACTACAAACACCGCTACTAGGAAATCTATATACAGACCTATATACATCACACTACAACACCGTACTAGGAAATCTATATACAGACTATACCATCACACTAACAACACTGCTACTAGGAAATCCAGACATATTCCATCACACTACAACACTGCTACTAGGAAATCTATATACGACCATATGTCCATCACACTACAAACATCGCTTACTAGGAAATCTATATACAACCTATATACATACACACTAACACACCCGCTACTAGAAATATATATACAGACCTATATCCATCCACACTACAACATGCTAGTAGAAATCTATATACAGACCTATAACATCACACTAAACACTGCTACTAGGAAATCTATATAACAGACCTATATATACATCACACTACAAAAACCGCTACTAGGAAATCATATACAGACCTATTCCATCACACTACAACAATGCTACTAGGAACTATATACAGACTCTATCCATCACACTACAAACTGCTACTAGGAAATCTATATACAGACCATATCCATCACACTACAAACACTGCTACTAGGAAATCTATATACAGACCTATATACATCACACTTACAACACCGCTACTAGGAAATTATATAAGACCTATACCATCACACTACAACACTGCTACTAGAAATCTAATACAGACCTATAACATCACACTTACAACACCAACTACTAGGAAATGCTATTTACAGACCTATATTACACACACCATAAACACTGCTAACCAGACTATATCCATACACACTAATACACACTGCTACTAGGAAATCTATTTACAGACCTATATCCATCACACTACAACACCGCTATAGGAAATCTATATCAGACCTATATACCATCACACTACAACACTGATAACTAGGAAATCTATATTACAATACTAAAAATCCATCACACTACAACACTGCTACTAGGAAATCTATATACAGACCTATAATCCATCACACTACAAACACTGCTATAGGAGATCATATACAGACCTATATCCATCCAACTACAACACTGCTACTAGGAAATCTATATACAGACTATTCCATCACACATACCAACACGCTACTAGGAAAATCCTATATACAGAACTATATCCATCACACTACAACACTGTACTAGGAAATCTATATACAGAACCGATATCCATCACACTACAACACCGCTACTAGGAAATCTATATACAGACCTATATCCAATCACACTACAACAGACCGCACTAGGAAAATTACAAGAGAACCTATATCCATCACACTACAACACCGCTACTAGGAAATCTATATACAGACCTTATCCATCACACTAAACACCGCTCCGAAATTATATACAGACCTAATCCATCACACTAATACACCGCTACTAGGAAATCTATATAAAGACTATATCCATCACACTACAACACCGCTACTAGGAAATCTATTACAGCACCTATATCCATCACACTAGAACACCGCTACTGAGAAATCATATACAGGACCTATATACTCCCACTACAACCACGCTACTAGGAAATCTATATACAGACTCTATCCTCACACTACAAACACTGCTACTAGGAAATCATATACAGACCTATATCCATCCACTACAAACACTGCTACTAGGAGAATATATTACAGACTATAACCATCACACTACAACACGCTACTAGGATCTCTATATTACAGACCTATTCCATCACTACAACACTGCTACTAGGAAATCTATATACAGACCAATCCTCACTAAACAAACACTGCTACTAGGAAATCTATATACAGACCTATATCCATCACACTACAAACACTGCTACTAGGAAAATTCTATATCGACAGACCTATATCCATCACACTACAAACACGCTACTAGGAAATCTATATACAGACCTATATCCATCACACTACAACACTGCTACTAGGAAATCTATATACAGACCTATATCATCACACACAAACTGCTACAGGAATCTATAAAGACCTATATCCATCACACTACAACACTCGCTACTAGGAAATCTATATACAGACCTATATCCATCCACACTACAACACTGCTAGTAGGGAAATCTATAGTACAGACCCCTAGTCCATCACACTACAACAACGCTACTAGGAAATCTATACAGACCTATATCCATCACACTACAACACCGCTACTAGGGAAAACTCAATATACCAGGACCGAGATCATCACACTAAACAGACACCGCTACTAGGAAATCTAAATATAGACCTGATATCCATCACATACAACATGCTACTAGGAAAATCCAGACCAATACCATCACACTACACAAACTTACTGTCTATACCAGACCTATATCCATCACACTACAACACTGCTACTAGGAAATCTATATACAGACCTAATACAATCACACTACAACACCGCTACTAGGAAATCTATATACAGACCTTACATCATCACACTACAACCGCTACTAGGAAATCTATATACAGACCTTATATCCATCACCACTACAAACAGCTGCACTAGGAAATTATATAACAGACCTATACATCACACTACACAACACAGCTACTAGGAAATCTATATACGAACCTATATCAATCAACACTACAACACCGCTACTAGGAAATCTATATACAGGACCTATATCCATCACCTACAACACTGCGCACAGGGAATCTATATACAGACCTAATCCATCACACTACTAACACTGCTACTAGAAATCTATATACAGACCTATATCATCACACCTACAAACTGCTACTAGGAAATCTATATACAGACCTATATCATCCACCACTACAAACACCGTACTAGGAAATCTATATACAGACCTACTATCCATCACCACTACAACACCGCTACTAGGAAATCTATATACAGACCTATACATCACACTACAACACTGCTACTAGGAAATCAAGACCATATCCATCACACTAAACAACACCGCTACTAGGTAATCTATATACCGACCTATATCCATCACACAACAACACCTGCTACGAGAAACTATATACAGACAGACCTATATCCATCACACTACAACACCGTACTAGGAAATCTTATAACAGACCTATATCCATCACAACTACAAACACTGCTAATAGGAATCTATATACAGACCTATATCCATCACACGAACAACACGTACTAGGAAATCTATATACAGACCTTATACCTACAAACACTGCTACTAGGAATCTATATACAGCCCTATATCCATCACATACAACCGTACTAGGGAACTAATACAGACTTATAATCAAACTACAACACCGCTACTAGGAAAATCTATATACAGACCTATTATCCATCACACTACAAACACTGCTACTAGGAAATCTATATACAGACCTATATCATCACACACAACACTGCTACTAGGAGTCTATATACAAACCTATATCCATCACACTACAACACTGCTACTAGGAAAATCTATATACAGACCTTAATCCATCACATACAACACCGCTACTAGGAAATCTATATACAGACTATATACATCACACTACAACATGCACTCAGGAAATCTATATAACAGAACCTATTATACATCACACTAAAACACTGCCTAGGAAATCTATTAAGGACATATATCCATCACCAAAACTCAACACTGCTTCTAGGAAATCTATATACAACCTATATCCATCACACACAACACCGTCTAGGAAATCTAGATTACAGCACTATATACAGTCACACTACAACACTGCTACTAGGGAAAATCTTCTATACAGACCTATATACATCACACTACAACAACTGCTACCGGAAACATATATACAGACCCTATATCCATCACACTCACAACACTGCTACTAGGAATCTCTATATACCACAGACTATATCATCACAATACAACACTGCTACTAGGAAATCATATACAGACCTATATCCATCACACTACAAACTGCTACTAGGAATCTATATACAGACCTATTATCATCACACTACAACACTAGCTATAGGAAAATCTATTACAGACCGATATATCATCACACTACAACACATGTACTAGGAAATCTATATACAGACCTATATCCATCACCCACTACAACACTGCTATAGGAAATCTATATACAGACCTATTCCATCACACTACACACTGCTACTAGGAAATCTATATACAGACCATATCAATCACACTACAACACTGCTACTAGGAAATCTATATACAGACCTCTATCATCACACTACAACACCGCTACTAGGAAATTAATACAGACCTATAATCATCACACTACACAACTGCTACTAAGAAATCCAGAACATATATCCATCACACTACAACACTGGAAATCTACCAGACCTATATCTCACATCACACTACAACACTGCTACTAGGAAAATACTATATACAGACCTATATCCATACACATACAACACACTGCTACTATGTAATCATCATACACCCAGACCTATATACATCACACTACAAAACACTGCTACTAGGAAATCTATATACAGACCTATATCCATCAACTTACAACACTGTACTAGGGAAATCTATATACAGACCATACATCACACTACAACACTGCTACAGGAAATCTATATACAGACCTATACATCACACTACAACATGCTACTAGGAAATCTATATACAGACCTATATCAACTCACACTACAACACCGCTACTAGGAATCTATATACAGACCTATATATACACTAAAACACGCTACTAGGAAATCTATATACAGACCATATATACATCACACTACAACACTGCTAATACGAAATATATATAAAGGACTAGATTACCACTATCACCTACAGACACTGCCTACTAGGAAATCATATACAGGACCTATATACATCACACTAAACACTGCTACTAGGAAATCTATAACAGACCTATATCCATCACACTACAAACACGCTACTAGGAAATCTAAACAGACCTATATAACACAACTACAACACTGCTACTAGGAAATCATACAGACCATATCATCACAACTACAACATGCTACTAGGAAATACTTATATCCCACAGACCTAATACACACAACAACGAGAGCTACTAGGAAATCTATATACAGACCTATATCCATCACACTACAACACCGCTACTAGGAAATTCATATACAGACATATTCCATCACACAAAACACCGTACTAGGAAAATATATATACCGACCTATATCATCACACTACAACACCGATACTAGGAAATTTATTACAGACCTATATATCACACTACAACACTGTTACTAGGAAATCTATTACAGACCTATAACACACATACAACACCGCTACTAGGAAATCTATATACAGGACCTATATCCATCACAAATACAACCCGCTACTAGGAAATGATATTGGACCTATATGTGCCCGCAGGGGGTGGGGTCACTTGAATCTCCCACTGGAGATTCATTGGACTCCCCGCACTTCACAGGCGGAGCCTGGAATGTGGGTGTGTTGTGTGGTTTGTGTTTTTCATAAATTGTGTATTGCACTGTGTTTACAAGTATCTGATGAAGGGTGGCTAGGCCCCCGAAACGTATTACACTTTCAATAAATGGGTTAAGGACCCTTTTCACCCATGGATGTGTGCGGTCACTATTCTTTCAATTTACTTCAATAAGGACGTGGCAGAACGTTCAGGTGACCAGCACCACCAGGAAATCAACTAGTGCACATGCTAGTGCCTTGGGTGTGTACAAAGCCTGAGGGCCTTGACATGCCAATGTTTCCTTATCAAGCAAAAAAATTGGATAGTAATTAAAAAATAAAGTGCGACCAAATGGGCAAAGGCAGAGTCAGGTGGCTCGGTCCATTTAGTCCCTCAAATTTATACCCAGTCTCAGCTTACGTAGAGTTCTTGGCCATCAGGCCTAAACCCCGCCCCCTATTATCCACCAGGATGGAGTATATCTCTCAAGATTCCAATTATAACAATCCTCCGGAGATGATCTCTCCTCTGGGCCTAGATTCCCGATTCTACAAGTCCCCCTCCTTCCGAATCGGGCTGCCACACAAGCTTCCTTGCTTGGCTTGTCAGCGGAGAAGATTCAAAAAATCGGTAGATGGGATTCGATAAGGTTTAAGTCATATGTCCGTACTCCAATGGTTGAACATGTTCTCTAATTCTCTTTCAGGTAAATTACCAACAAACATTTGGATCATTGGACTTTTGTATCTGGCCCAACCGCAGAGCAAAATAAAGATGCTCCAGGTACCAATCTCTCTATTCCCCTTAGAGCAATGTAAGATTTATTGGTTAGGTATCAGAGGCGCAGATGGCAAGATTTGTTTTCATATTATCTCAGTTATTCATTAAATGGGGCCAGGAACATCATAGTTATCCACGTAGGTGGGAATGAGATTTGCTCAGACTCATTAGGAAATATTTATCCCAGTTAAGAATGATGCTCTGAGACTATAAATCGCTGGTCGGAGATAGTGCGCGAGGCATTATGGTAATCAAGCCAAGTCTATGAAACCTCTGGAAAATGCAGGAAAAAAGCTAACTATCAAATTAGTAAGTTTCTGATGAGTATTGATATTATTACTTACCGCCATGTGGATCTGGAGGAAGGGGGGTATTGGTCTGTATCGCAGCGACCAAATCATCTGTCCGGAGTGGGCTTGGATATCCAAAATCTGATAGAAAATGTTTAATGAAATGGGAGGTGGCCAAGGATGTTTGACAAAGAGATAGACGAACATACTTGGCGTGGTCGGTTTGTATTAAAGTGTAATGGGACTGGTCCCTTAAGGGATCAGTGACCTTTGATTTATAATATAGGATGGTAAATAGGCTGCCTGCAGTTCGCAGACTGGCTAAGTTGGCATTTAAGTGATTAAGAAAGAAAATGCTTTGTTAAGTGTAAATGATGTTGATTGGTTAAATAAAGCTTTAGGCTTTGATCAAATATTGTGTAGCGTGTAGACCCATTCTCACAGCAATACTGGGTTCACCTACCTCGCCCATAAATGTATGCCCTGTTCCACTGATAAGAACAGATACTACATTTGATCTTAGCCAAAAGGCTGAGAAGCGGAGAACCAGTCTTCCTAATGAGCAACAATTAGATCTCATCAGAGAAAGATGATTCATCACTCTATGGGGTACGACTGGGTAGACAATTACACAAGTCAGCTAGATGGCTTAAGGAGAGGTGGGCCAAAAGAAGCAAAAAGCCCTCCATAGATCCAAAAGTGTAGAAAATCCTTTTATAACAGAAGGTATCTTGCAGTCTCACGCTGTATAAATAACATTGCCTACAAATCTAAATGAAAGGCCAGTTTCCTACCTTAAAACGAGCCATCAACCACCTCTCTACGTGTCCACAGCCCAAGATACACAGAAATGACTGACCAGAAAGTTAATGGGTGGGAGGCTGACATGTGACATTCCTAAGGCTTCTCCTGCACAGTGCCGCGCGAGCACAGCCTCAGACTCCCTCAGTGTGTGAGGGAGACAGGAATTCCCTCCTCCTCTCTGCTGTGTGAAGGACCTGCTGCAGAGAAGGTAAGGGAATCTACAGCCCTTCTGTCTCACTATGTGAAAACAGCCTTTTCAGGCAGAGTTCTCACGCCTGAAAAAAAAGGCTGGTTCCACAGAGTTTTAGGGGGGGAGGTGTGTGGTAGAGGGGTGTCAGAGTGGCCCACAGCGCCTGGGGGGCCTTAGGCACCCGCAGGTGGGCGGGGCTTAGGCACCCACGAGTGGGCGGGGGTCACATGGGGGTGTAGGGGAATGGCCCATGGGGGGCCTGCAACTGGAGGGACCATGGGGTACATGAGTGGGAGGGACAGGGAGGCTGCAAAGGGGAGGAGACACAGGACAGATGTAATGTAAAAATGTAAATTTCTTCAAAACTAAAAAAATAAAGAATGGAAATAAATTGCAAAAACTCTCAGGACAGCAATCCTATCAATTTAACTAAAGTCATTTTTAGACCACAGTTCCCTTTAGTCCCTAGACCTAGGGAGAATTTTGCATTTATATTTTGCATACTCTGGGGAACCTGGGAGTTTTTCCTCTTTTTTTAGATTTTGTGGGCAATGTTTTTTATACAGCGTGAGACTGCAAGATAACTTCTGTTATAAAAAGGATATTCTACACTTTTATGATCTATGGAGGGCTTTTGCTTCTTTTGGCCCACCTCACCTTAAGCCATCTAGCTGACTTGGGTAATGTCTACCCAAGTCGTACCCCATAGAGTGCTGAATCATCTTGCTCTGCTGATTTAGTTGATCTCATAGTAAGCTGATTCATACCCAATAAAGAGTATTTAAAATCAGGAAAAGTTCATAATGAGGAAAGGAGGTAGTTTTGTTAGGGTTACTAGGGGAAGTGGGGGACGGAGATAGGGGGGCTTCTTTCCAGATTGTCCATCCCAACAGATTGTGCGCCTTAGGTAATGAAGTGGAGGAGGACACCTCGGAATTAGCATGTATGGAGGGGGTAGTCCCTTGAGCACCCAGGGGACTGCCATCTCTTGATACAGGGAGAGGAACGAGGGTCAGGAATGCAAGGCAGGTGGGTAGTGGTAGGAGACTCCATTATAAGGAAGGTAGATAGGGTAATCTGCCGCCAAGACCCTACATGCCGAACTGTGTGTTGCCTGCCTGGTGCTAGGGTTCGGCATGTGGTGGATCGTGTAGACAAGATTATTGGGTGGGGCCGGGTGTGACCCGGCGCGGTTGGTTCACATTGGTGCCAGTGACAAAGTTAGAGGTGGAGGTGAGGTCCTTAAACATGATTTCCGAGAAAAGGGGCCAAGATAAAAGCAAGGACCTCCAGGGTAGTGTTTTCAGAAATACTACCGCAGCCACGGGCTAAGCCAGGGAGACAGCGGGAGCTTAGGAGCATTAATGGTGGCTAAGAGAGTGGTGTAAGGAAGAAGGGTTGGGGTTATTGAGAACTGGGCAGACTTTGCTGTCGGCTACAGGCTCTTTAGTAGGGATGGGTTGCACCTCACTGATGGTGGTGCAGCTGTTTTAGGGGAGAAGATGGCTAGAGGGTTGGAGGGGATTTTAAACTAGGTTTGGGGGGGGAGGGTATTAGCAGTCTCACTGGGATAGATTGTCCAGGAGGAAAGCAGGGTGTAGATAGGCCAGTGGTGGGTGGAAAGGGGGGTGGGGCTAGCATAGGGGATAGGGGGAGGAATGTGTATCAAAATGTACGAATAATACAGGATCATAATCTAAAATGTATGTTTGCAAATGCGAGAAGCTGGCTGACAAAATGGGTGAATTGGAAATGATGGCATTGAATGAAAAGTAGATGTAATAGGTATAGCAGAAACGTGTTGAACAGTTCTCACGACTGGGCTGTAAATATAGAAGGATATGCCTTGTTTAGGCAGGACAGAAAAAAAGGAAAGGGGGGGAGATATGTGTTTATGTTAAAAAAGAATTGAAGACAAATTTAAAGAAGAGATAACTGTGTGATATGATGATAAAGTGGAGGCAATATGGGTGGAATTAGGCAACAGGAAAGGGGGGGTAATGTCATGTTGTGGTCTGCTATAAGCCGCCAAATGCTAGCAGAGAGGAGGTGAGTCAACTTCATAGCAGTTGGCAAGGGCTGCAAGTTTGGGGAGTGTGCTCATTATGGGGGACTTCAATTACCCTGACATTGATTGGTGTGGTGGAACTGCCATCACAGCAGAAAAGGCGATGAGTTCTGAATTTGCTGCAGGATAATTTTCTCTCACAGGTGGTTGAGGTTCCTACTAGAAAAGGAGCTCTGTTGGATCTGGTAATATCTAACATTGTGGAGCGCATTATAGATATAAAGGTAACTGGAGGCTGAGGAATAGTGACCATGAAAAAGTGGCGTTTGGACTTTGTTATCGAAAGGAAAAGTGCGCTGGGTAACAAAGACATTTAATTTCAGGAAAGCAAATTTTCCTAGGTTAAAAGCAGTTTCAGAATGTCAACTGGGATAATGTATTACATAGTAACAAGTAACATAGTAATTAAGGTTGAATAAAGACATTCGCCATCAAGTCCACCTTTCCTTTTTTTTTTTTTTTTTTTTAACCCTACCTAACAGTGATCAGAGGAAGGCAAAAAACCCCAGCTAAAAAAAGGGGGGAAAATTCCTTCCTGACTCCAAACGGCAATCGGAAAGTATCCCTGGATCAACCAGATCTATATGCATTAATACCAGTAATTCTCAATTTTTTAGTTTTAGAAACTTATCCAGGCTTTTTAAAGTTATTCAATGAACTTGCCATTACCACCTCTGCTGGAAGACAGTTCACAGTTTCACCGTTCTCACTGTAAAGAAACCTCTCCTAACTTGAAGATGAAACTTCTTTTCTTCCAACCTTAAAGGATGTCCACGAGTCCTCTGATATGACCTATTAGTGAACAATGCACCAGAGAAGATCACTGTATGGGCCATTAATATATTTGTATAAGGTTATCATGTCCCCACGCAACCGCCGCTTCTCCAATGTAAACAGCCTAACTTGTCTAATCTGCCAGCATATTCAAGCCCCTCCATTCCCCTTATTAATTAGTTGCCCTCTCTGAACTGCCTCAATTTCCAAGATGTCCCTTTTGATATGGGATTCCAAAACTGCACCGCATATTCCAAATGTGGCCTTACCAGTGCCTTGTAAAGAGGGAGAATAATATTTTCTCTCTTGATTCCATTCCCTCTTATACAAGACAATATCTTGTAGCTCTAGCTGTTGCTACCTGGCATTGTTTGTACAGCTAAGTCTGTTATCTACCAGAACCCCCAAATTTTCCATTCAGATGCACCTAACACAGAGTTATTTATGGTGTAGGTGGCACAGGGATTATTAAATCCCAAATGCTCACCTACATTTACTACATTGAATCTCATCTGCCATTCTGCTGCCCATTTTGATAATCTACTAGGTCTGCGCAGCACTGCACATCATTGGAAGTTTCCAAGGTCTGCATAATTTAGTGTCATCAGCAAACACAGAGACCTTGCTCTCAATGCCCCCTTCTAAGTCATTTATAAACGATTAAACAGAAGTGGCCCCAGTACAGAACCACTGAGGAACTCGCTTAGAACTTTAGCCCAATAGATGTAGCTCCATTAACCACCACTCTCTGTTTGCGGTCCAATAACCAGTTCTCTATCCATGAACAAATATTTTCTTCAAGGCCAACAGTCCTCAGTTTATACATTAGTGCCTATGTGGCACAGTATCAAGGCTTTTGCAAAATCAAATATACCACATCCACAGCTGTGCCTGAATCTAACTTCTTACTCACTTCCATTAAAAACCAATTAAATTGTCTGGCATGATCTATTTCTCATAAATCCATGCTGACTATACTAATAAGATGATCTCTGGGACAAAGTCAAGGATATATCCCTTAACAAAGTTTCATACCCTTCCCTACCACTGATGTTAGGCTTACAGGTCTATAGTTACCAGGCTGTGAACGACTACCTTTTTTGAATATTGGTTATTACATGGCTTTTTTCCAATCCAGCGGCACATCCCCAGACAAAAGCGAATCTGAAAAGATGAGACACAGTGGTCTTGCTAGAACTGAACTAAGCTCTTTTAAAAACTAGGATGCAATCCATCGGTCCTGGCGCTTTATTGGATTAAAGGGCAATTATAGTGGAGAAAATTGTTTTTTTTAATTTCTTCTAATGTATCCTATAGTCATCCCATCCACCAGGGTACCTTTAGTTTCTTTAAATTCTACATAGTCCCCGAGATATAAGCTTTGAATATGCTGTGATTTTGAGGAGCTGCTACACCTCATCTGTCACTCAAAGGCACACACCCACACAATCCAAAGCTCCCATGCAGTACTGTCACACACTCTCTCACCAACACTATATGTACCATGTGCAACATATAGTCAAATGCTGTAGTGCTAAACACAATCAATAAACCATTAACCCAGCAATATGAGCATAACACTCTATAAAACAGTCCCTCCCCCCCAAAAAAATCTTATATACATACAAAACCGGGACTCAAATGGAACACTAATACAGTTATATAATACAGTAATACAGACTATATACCAAACAAGACACACAGTGCAATCTATGAAATATATAGACTAAAGCAACTGAATGTAACAGGACAACAAGCAGTGTCAGTGTTTGTGAAGGTCTCACTACAAGCTGCTGTTACACTGACTCTCTCTTCAGTGATTATGATCTCAGCTAAGCAGGGGGAGAGATATGAACTTTAGGTAAAAAGTAAATAACAATTAGCCAAGTTAGAGAACAGGCAGGTTCAGTAACTTACTTGTAAAGAATCTCAGCACCACTAGTCCTCCTCTCTCCCCCTCTGCCCCTCCCTTCAGCATATTGCTACTTTATCCCACACTTTGATTGTTGCAGTTAGCTCTGGAAGGGAGGGGTCAACAGGATGTCAGCACATTCATTTAAAGTCCTTTCAACTGACAATGCTCGGACTCTGTATACACAGCCCGTCACTGCTTGAGGGGGAGTAGACAGAGAGGGGAGGGCGACTACACAGCTTGGTACAAACTTCTGCCAGTGTGAAGAAACGAAAGCCACACAGAAACATGAAAGTAAGGCAGCTTAACTTATAAGTGATCTATACATTGTATACCGACAGTTTTTTTTTACTATAGGCCCTTTAACTTTGTCTAATTGATTCCGTACCATATCCTCTGTTATCCAATGTGAAAACTCTTCATTTCCTCCCTGCAAATTGTTACAATCCCTACTGTAAGGATTCTCAACAATAAAAAAACGATGTAAAAAAAGGTTTAGCAGATTAGCCTTTTCGGCATCCCTACAACCACCTCAGCTCCATATTTAATGGTCCCACATTCTCAGTCCTCATTTTTTTACCATTTATATACTTAAAAAAAATCTTGGGGTTGGACTTGCTTTGTCGGCAATCCGTATTTCATTTTCTATTTTATAGTTTTTGCTTTCTGCACTCTTTATTACAACTTTTGAAGTCCCTGTAAGCCTGTTCTGTGCCTTCTGCTTTCAAAATTTAAAAGCCCTTTTCTTTTTTTCCATTTCCCTTTTTACCTGAGCATTAAGCCACAGCGGAGTGGACCTAATTTTTTTTACATGTTACCTAAAGGTACCGATTTGGAATGTTATAGTTTAATATCCCTTTTTAAAGTGGTCCACATCTGCTCAGTATCTTTACCTAGAAACAGTTCCCCCCAGTCTATGAGCAGGAGCGATTCCTTTAAAAGCATAAAATTAGCTTTCCTAAAGTTAAAAAGTTTTGTTAAGCCAGTGCACTTTAGTTTTCTGCAACCTATATTAAATGACACTATATCACGGTCACTATTCCCTAAGCTTCCCATTACCTTCATCTCCAAAATGAGCTCTGGGTATTAGATATCACCAGATCAACAACGCATTCTTTCTAGTAGGAACTTCTACCATCTGTGAAAGAAAATGCTCATATAGGAAATTTAAGAACTTTATACCTTTTGAGGTGCTGGCAGTTCCATTACTCCAATCTATTTCAGAGGGTAGTTAAAATCCCCATAACCAGAACATGCCCCATACCAGCAGCCTTCGCCAACTGCATAGGAGATTCATTTCCACCTCTTCCCCGGCATTTGGCGGCTTATAACACACTCCAACAATTAATTTACCTACCTTCTTGCTTCCTGTACACAGTTCCACCCATAATGTTTTCTGCCGCATCGTTTGCTCCCCATCTATTCCATCTTTTAAATTTGGCTCAATTCCTGTTAACATACATACATACTCCTCCTCCTTTCTTATTAACTCGGTCATGTCTAAATAAGGAGTACCCTTCAATATTTACTGTCCAGTCGTTGTGAATCATTAGCCATGATTCTGCTATACCAATTACATCATACCTTTCCTTTAACACTATTATTTCCAGTTCGCCGGTTTTTCCAGCCAGACTCCTTGCATTTGTAAACATACATTTTAGATTATCAATTGATTTACTTCCATACATGGTCGTACATGCCTCCTTATCCTCTAGCTCCCCCC
>JAACNH010000854.1:77488-130844 GCA_019447015.1 Hymenochirus boettgeri | reverse complement strand
TTCCTTTAAACCATGTCCTTATAAACCTTACCTTTCCCCCTATTGTCGCGTTCCTGTGCTCCCCTCCCATATTTTGTTTTCACCTTACTTTGTTGATCCCTACATATGCCCTTTGATCACAGCTTACTGTGCATTTTCTTCCTAATTCATTGCCGCCCCCCACCCACACATTTATGGCAGATCCTCCTCATGACCTCCCACGTTATTGTCCCTCTACCCTCTTCTATACTATATTCATTTGCCCTACACATCATTGTCTAATGGTCCCCCAGCCCCAACTGCTGTAATAGAATTCTTAGAAAGTGCCCCGATAGTTACTTACCTTCCCTCTATCCTCCGCCGCACTCTCCCGGCTCTCTGCTTGCACGGAAATGCAAGCAGGGGGCGGGACCAGCAGCCGCGTCCCTGATTGGCTGAGAGGCAGCCAATCAGGGACCCGGCTGCCGGCTGCTCAGAACGCCGGAGGCTAGAGGGAAGGTAAGTAACTATCGGGGCACTTTCTAAGAATTCTATTACAGCAGTTGGGGCTGGGGGACCAATATCTATGATATATACAGGGGATTTTACACTAGGGGGAGTATAGTATATAGTGAAGTATAGTATAGTACAGTATAGTATCGTACAGTATAGTATGGTATAGTATGGTATAGTACAGTATAGTCTAGTATGGTATAGTACAGTATGGTATAGTACAGTATAGTAG
Organism: Hymenochirus boettgeri; assembly: GCA_019447015.1. NCBI lineage: Eukaryota > Metazoa > Chordata > Amphibia > Anura > Pipidae > Hymenochirus > Hymenochirus boettgeri. The sequence continues at coordinate 130,141 of JAACNH010000854.1, read as the reverse complement.
TATAGTATTTGAGGTTGAATAAAGACATACGTCCATCCAGTCCAAACCATCTAGCAATCTCCTCATTTCCTGCCTGTTGATCCAGAGGAAGGCAAAAAAAACCCACCAAATTTATGAAGGGGGAAAAAAGTCCTTCCTGACTCCAAGTAGCAATGGGAAATTTCCCTGGATCAACTCTACTTTATGTATCTTCAAGGGAGGGAGAAGAAAATGGGAGGGAGAGGGGGGGGGGGGGGGGGGACACTATAAAGACTGTAATGTGGGTAAATGAGAGATAGCTGCCAGTTTAGCTCACTGTTAAAATCTATGTTTATGTAAATCCACATTTGGTATTACTGCATCTGAGGAAACGTGTTTCAGTGCATATTACTTTTAAAGGACAACACTGCTTAAAAAATGTGCTCTTTAAAAATGAAAAGTACCTGGGGGCAAGGTGGTAGTATTGATTATTCCTACCTCACAATATAGTTAAATTGTGAAGCAACAGCATTTACAACTTTTTGCAACCTACCTGCACTTGTTCCAGCAATGTATTAACCACTTAGCGACAATTCATTCATTGCAAAAACACTAGTGGTAAGTTGCAACCTACCTGCACTTGTTCCAGCAATGTATTAACCACTTAGCGACAATTAATTCATTGCGAAAACACTAGTGGTAAGTTGCAACCTACCTGCACTTGTTCCAGCAATGTATTAACCACTTAGCGACAATTAATTCATTGCAAAAACACTAGTGGTAAGTTGCAACCTACCTGCACTTGTTCCAGCAATGTATTAACCACTTAGCGACAATAATTCATTGCGAAACAACTAGTGGTAAGTTGCACACCTACCTGCACTTGTTCCAGCAATGTATTAACCACTTAGCGACATTAATTCATTGCAAAACACTAGTGGTAAGTTGGCAACCTACCTGCACTTGTTCCAGCAATGTATTAACCACTTAGCGACATTATTCATTGCGAAAACACTAGTGGTAAGTTGCAACCTTTTGTGTGGCTTTAAAAAACATTTGAAAAGGGGTTTTTTTTGTGCAAGAATACCAGACATGGTACCAGTCGCTATATACATAGAGCATCAATACCTCGCTATATACATAGAGCATCAATACCAGACATGGTACCAGTCGCTATATACATAGAGCATCAATACCAGACATGGTACCAGTCGCTATATACTATAGCATCAATACCAGACATGTACCATTCGCTAATACATATAGCATCAATACCAGACATGGTACCAGTCGCTATATACTATAGCATCAATGCCAGACAGGTACCATTCGCTATATACATAGCACCAATGCCAGACATGGTACCAGCCGCTATATACATATAGCACCAATCCGACATGGTACCAGTCGCTATACATATAGCACCAATGCCAGACATGGTACCAGTCGCTATATACATATAGCATCTATGCCAGACATGGTACCAGTAGCTATATACTAAAGAATTAATAACACATGGTACCAGTCACTATATATAATATATAAAGATGTGAACACTTTTCAGCTATAGGTTAGATAAATAGGAAGGTTATGTATGTAGTTTATTTCCCTTATCACGGTATGCATGTTATGTAGTTTTTTTCCCTTATCACGGCATGCATGTTGTATGTATGTAATTTTATTTCCCTTATCACGGTATGCATGTTGTATGTATTTTTATTTCCGTTATCACAGTATGCATGTTGTATGATTTTTATTTTCCGTTATCACAGTATCATGTTGTATGTATGTAGATTTATTTCCCTTATCACACGGTATTTGTGTAATGTAGTTTTATTTCCTTATCACGTAGTATGTGTGTAGTTTTATTCCCCTTATCAAGGTATGTATGTGTGTATGCATGTATGTAGTTTTATTCTCCCTTATCACGGTACGCATGTGTGTATGTATGTAGTTTTATTTCCCTTATCATGGTATATGTTGTATGTATTATTTTTTATTTCCCTTATCAGGCATGCATGTTGTATGTATGTATTTTTATTTCCCTTATCACGTATGCATGTTGTATGTATGTTTTTCTTTCCCTTATCACGGTATGCATGTTGTATGTATGTTTTTTTCTTTCCCTTATCACGGTATGCATGTTGTTATGTATGTTTTTTTATTTCCCTTATCACACGGTATGCATGTTGTATGTATGTAGGTAGTTTTATTTCCGTTATCACGGTATGCATGTTGTATGTATGTAGTATTATTTCCCTTATCACGGTATGTATGTGTATGTAGTTTTATTTCCCTTATCACGGTATGTGTGTATGCACGTATGTAGTTTTATTTCCCTTATCACGGTACGCATGTTGTATGTATGTAGTTTTATTTCCCTTATCACGATATGCATGTTGTATGTATGTAGGTAGTTTTATTTCCGTTATCACGGTATGCATGTTGTATGTATGTAGTATTATTTCCCTTATCATGGTATGTATGTGTATGTAGTTTTATTTCCCTTATCACGGTATGTATGTGTGTTTGCATGTATGTAGTTTTATTTCCCTTATCAAGGTACGTATGTTGTATGTATGTAGTTTTATTTCCCTTATCACGGTATGTATGTGTGTTTGCATGTATGTAGTTTTATTTCCCTTATCAAGGTACGTATGTTGTATGTATGTAGTTTATTCCCTTATAAGGTACTATGTTGTATGTATGTAGTTTTATTTCCCTTATCAAGGTACGTATGTTGTATGTATGTAGTTTTATTTCCCTTATCAAGGTACGTATGTTGTATGTATGTAGTTTTTTTCCCTTATCACGGTATGTATGTGTGTTTGCATGTATGTAGTTTTATTTCCCTTATCACGGTATGTATGTGTGTTGCATGTATGTAGTTTTATTTCCCTTATCACGGTATGTATGTGTGTTTGCATGTATGTAGTTTTATTTCCCTTATCAAGGTACGTATGTTGTATGTATGTAGTTTTATTTCCCTTATTATGGTTTGTATGTATGTAGTTTTATTTCCCTTATCAGGTGTATGTTGATGTATGTATTTTTTTTATTTCCCTTATTATGGTTTGTATGTATGTAGTTTTATTTCCCTTATCAAGGTACGTATGTTGTATGTATGTAGTTTTATTTCCCTTCTTATGGTTTGTATGTATGTAGTTTTATTTCCCTTATCAAGGTACGTATGTTGTATGTATGTAGTTTTATTTCCCTTTAATGGTATGTATGTATGTAGTTTTATTTCCCTTATCAAGGTACGTATGTTGTATGTATGTAGTTTTATTTCCCTTATTATGGTATGTATGTATGTAGTTTTATTTCCCTTATCAAGGTACGTATGTTGTATGTATGTAGTTTTATTTCCCTTATTATGGTATGTATGTATGTAGTTTTTTATTTCCTTATCAAGGTACGTTGTTGTATGTAGTATTTATTTCCCTTATTATGGTATTTGTATGTATGTAGTTTTTATTTCCCTTATCAAGGTACGTATGTTGTATGTATGTAGTTTTATTTCCCTTATTATGGTATGTATGTATGTATGTAGTTTTATTTCCCTTATCAAGGTACGTATGTTGTAGTATGTTATTTTTTTTCCCTTATTATGGGTTTAGTATGTATGTAGTTTATTTCCCTTATCAAGGTACGTATGTTGTATGTTGTATTTTTATTTCCCTTATTATGGTTTGTATGTATGTAGTTTTATTTCCCTTATCAGTACGTATGTTGTATGTATGTAGTTTTATTTCCCTTATTTGGTATTTTGTATGTAGTTTTATTTCCCTTATCAAGGTCTATGTTTATGTATGTAGTTTATTTCCCTTATTATGGTATGATGTATGTATGTAGTTTTATTTCTCTTTCAGGTACGTATGTTGATATGTTGTAGTTTTATTTATTATTCCCTTATAGGTATGTATGTATGTAGTTTTATTTCCCTTATCAAGGTACGTATGTTGTATGTATGTAGTTTTATTTCCCTTATCACGATGGATTAACCTCCTGGCGTCTCCCTTGTATTTAGGGCCGAAGATAAAACCGGGAACAAGAACAACTCCCCTCCAGCTCCCATTCCGACTCCTGGATCAATTATCTTTGAGGCCTGTAAAGGCCTGTGAGCCGCGGGTTCTCTTGTGAGTCTGGCGCTCACCCTCTGAGGTTGACGGTTTAAGAATTTACTCCAGGCCGGGGATCCAGATCTTCCCACGAAACCTCCGATTCTGACGATCGCAATACTGGGCACGTTTTCCATCCATCTCGGGCCCTTGGTTATACAGAATGATAACGATGAGGCCTATTGAACACCCTAGATCACAACAGCCTAAGACCGCATTAAAATGAAAATGCGGCACATGCGCATTTCTTCACTTCCGCGCTCTGGACTACAAGTTTAGCAGCCATTGGCGGGAATTGCCGTCCACCATCTTTAGAGTCCGCCCCTTTTTAACTTGCTGACCAATTGCAACATGGATTCCAAATGAACCGTAATATAATTTAATCGGACCCCTCCCCCAGCACCAATCCAGTGCGCATGCGGGTTTTCGTCAGTAGGACAGGACGCCCAGACGGCTGCGTTCACCAATCGGTGGGCAGAATTTACACCTCAGCCCCTGTACATTTGTCCAGTGGACCCTGTACAGTCTTCTTTCATCTATATAAGCGGAGTGCACAGCCTTATCCTCTCAGAAGCGCAGTGAGCGCCGGCGGTGGTGGTTCTCTGGGAGGAGGGTCACTGCTGGTGGGAGCTCGGTGCCGAGTGTAACACAGAGGGAGACGTTCACGTAACGCGCGCGGAAACATCACATTGCAACCATGCACGGGGCGCCCACTGGGGACAGCGCCTGCCCGCTCCGCACCATCAAAAGGGTCCAGTTCGGGGTCTTGGGGCCTGACGAGTTGGTAAGCGGCGGGGGCAGGACTTGTGGGGGGCGGGGACTTACCCGGAAGTGGCGAGTAGAAAGGGAAGTTGTGTGTGTGGGAGAGCGGACTCTGTACCTTGTAGATAATACTAATAAAGCGATCAATATCCTGTTATAATGACTAGGGATGTACAAATCACTGAATGAATAATGACCCATATCATGGGTATTGCCCTGTCCCTTTAAATCATTTACTGCCCTCTCCTTCCAGGTTAACATTGTTAGTGTGTGATGTGCCATGTAAACTCTATGGACTCCTTCCCTTCATTACTTCATTATAATCAATCTACTCAACACATATGGCGGTATTGTTCTATTGGTCCTTTATATACTACGCCATCATTCTATTGGTCCTTTATATACTTGCCCTCATTCTATGGTCCTTTATATACTATGCCTCATTCTATTGGTCCTTTATAACTTCCATCATTCTATTGGTCCTTTATAATACTGTGCCATCATTCTATTGTCCTTTATATACTACGCGCCATCATTCTATTGGGCCTTTATATACCGCCATCATTCTATTGGTCCTTTATATACTCGCGCCATCATTCTATTGGTCCTATATAACTGTGCCTCATTCTAATAATTTCCTATATAAACTGTGCCCCATTCTATTGGTCCTATATATACTGCGCCCATTCTATTGTCCTTTATATACTGCCATCATTCTATTGGTCCTTTAATGCACGCCATCATTCTATTGGTCCTTTATATACTACGCCATCATTCTATTGGTCCTTTATATACTGCGCCATCATTCTATTGGTCCTATATATACTGTGCCATCATTCTATTGGTCCTATATATACTGTGCCATCATTCTATTGGTCCTATATATACTGTGCCATCATTCTATTGGTCCTTTAAATGCTACGCCATCATTCTATTGGTCCTTTATATACTACGCCATCATTCTATTGGTCCTTTATATACTACGCCATCATTCTATTGGTCCTTTATATACTTTACCATCCATTCTATTGGTCCTTTATATACTACGTGCCATCATTCTATTGGTCCTTTATGACTACGCCATCATTCTATTGGTCCTTTATATACTGACGCCATCATTCTATTGGCCTTTATATACTAGTCCATCATTCTATGGTCCTTTATATCGTGCCATCATCTATTGGTCCTTATTAACTACGCCATCATTCTATTGGTCCTTTATATACTACGCCCCATCATTCTATTGGTCCTTTATATCTACGTCCCTCATTCTATTGGTCCTTTATATACTACGCCATCATTCTATTGGTCCTTTATATACTACGCCATCATTCTATTGGTCCTTTATATACTACGCCATCATTCTATTGGTCCTTTATATACTACGCCATCATTCTATTGGTCCTTTATATACTACGCCATCATTCTATTGGTCCTTTATATACTACACAGTCCATCATCTATTGGTCCTTATATACTACGCCATCATTCTTGGATGGTCCTTTATACTACGCATCATTCTATTGGTCCTTTATATACTAGCCCTCATTCTATCTATTGGTCCTTTATATACTAGCCAGCTCATTTCTATTGGTCCTTTATACTACGCCCATCATTCTCTATTGGCCTTTTTACTGTGCCATCATTCTATTGGTCCTTTATATACTGTGCCTCATTCTATTGGTCCTTTATATACTGTGCCGCATCATTCTATTGGTCTTTATATACTGTGCATCATTATTGGCCTTATATACTGTGCCATCATTCTATTGGTCCTTTATATTCTGCGCCATCATTCTTTGGTCCTTTATATATCTGGCCATCATTCTATTGGTCCTTTATATACTGTGCCATCATTCTATTGGTCCTTTATATACTGTGCCATCATTCTATTGGTCCTTTATATACTGCGCCATCATTCTATTGGTCCTTTATATACTGCGCCATCATTCTATTGGTCCTTTATATACTGTGCCATCATTCTATTGGTCCTTTATATACTGCGCCATCATTCTATTGGTCCTTTATATACTGCGCCATCATTCTATTGGTCCTTCATATACTGTGCCATCATTCTATTGGTCCTTTATACTGTGCCATCATTCTATTGGTCCTTTATATATACTGTGCCATCATTCTATTATGGTCCTTTTATACTGTGCCATCATTCTATTGGTCCTTTATATACTGCCATCATTCTATTGGTCCTTTATATCTGCGCCATATTCTCTATTGTCCTTTATATCTGGCGCCATCATTCTATTGGTCCTTTATATACTGCGCCATCATTCTATTGGTCCTTTATATCCTGCGCCATCATTCTATTGGTCCTTTATATACTGGCGCCATCATCTATTGGTCCTTTATATACTGCGCCATCATTCTATTGGTCCTTTATATACTGCGCCATCATTCTACTATGTCCTTTATATACTGCGCCAATCATCTATTGGTCCTTTATATCTGCGCCATCATTCTATTGGTCCTTTATATACTGGACATGTCCTCATTCTATTGGTCCTTTATATACTGGGCCATCATTCTATTGGTCCTTTATATACTGGGCCATCATTCTATTGGTCCTTTATATACTGGGCCATCATTCTATTGGTCCTTTATATACTGGGCCATCATTCTATTGTCCTTTATATACTGGGCCATCATTCTATGTCCTTTATTACTGGGCCATCATCTATTGGTCCTTTATATACTTGCCATTTCTATTGGTCCTTCATGTACTACGCCATCATCTAATGGTCATTTGTATACTATGCCATCTTCTATTGGTCATTTGTATACTATGCCATCATTCTATTGGTCATTGTATACTATGCCATCATTCTATTGGTCCTTCATTACTATGCCTTCATTATTGGTCCATTTGTATACCTGCTACGTCCATCATTCTATGGTCATTTGTATACTCTGCCTCATCATTCTATTAGTCATTTGTATACTCTGCCATCATTCTATTAGTCCTTCATGTACTACGCCATCATTCTATTGGTCATTTGAATGCTATGCCATCATTCTATTGGTCCTTCATGTACTACTCTCATCATTCTATTGGTCATTTGAATACTACGCCATCATTCTATTGGTTCTCATGGGCTACACCATTCGTATACTACACCATCATCCTATTGGTCCTTCGTATACTACGCCATCATTCTATTGGTTCTTCGTATCTACGCTGTCATTAAGGTTGAATAAATACATACATCCATCAAGTCCAAACTTTTCACCCTCCTTTTTAACCCTACCTAACAGTTGATCCAGAGGAAGGCAAAAAACTCAGCTAGAAAAGGGGGGAAAAATTCCTTTCTGACTCCAAATGGCAATCGGAAGTATCCTGGATAACCAGAACTTCAGTATGTGTGTATTAATACCAGTAATTCCCAATATTTAGTTTTAGAAACTTATCGGCTGTAAAGAAATCTTTCCTAACCTGAAGATGAACTTCTTTTCTTCCAACCTTAAAGGATGTCCACGTGTCCTCTGGATTGACCGATTAGTGAACAATGCACCAGAGATCATTGTATGGCCCATTAATATATTTGTATAAGTTATCATGTCCCACGCAACCGCCGCTCTCGCTCTCCAATGTAAACAGCCCTAACTTGTCTAATCTGCCTGCATATCAACCCCTCCATTCCCCTTATTAATTTAATTGCCCTTCTCTGAACTGCTTCCATTTCCAAGATGTCCTTTTTGTATGTGGGATTCCAAAACTGCACCGCATATTCCACATGAGACTGAGGCTTACCAGTGCTTGTAAAGAGGGAGAATAATATTTTTCTCTCTTGAATCTATTCCCCTTTTTATACAAGAAACATCTTGCTAGCTCTAGCTGTTGCTTCTGGCATTGTTTGCTACAAGCTAAGTCTGTTATCTACCAGAACCCCCAAATCTTTTTCCAGTCGAGATACACTAATATTCGGCAGTAGACAAGTTAGGGCTGTGTACATTGGAGAAGTGACGTTTGTGTCGGGATATGATACCTTATACAAATATATTAATCCTAACTCTCTGGTGCATTGTTCACTATAGGTCCTATCATCAGAGGACTCGGGACATCCTTAAGGTTGGAAGAAAAGAAGTTTCATTTTCAGGTTAGGGAAGGTTTCTTTAGAGTGAGAATGGTACACTGTGGAACTGTCTTCAGCAGCATGTGGGTAATGGCAAGTTCATCAAATAGCTTTAAAAAAAGGCCTGGATAAGTTCCTAAACACTAAAATAATATTGAGAATTACTGGTATTAATGCATATGATCTGGTTGATCCAGGGGATCTTTCCGATTGCCGTTTGGAGTCAGGAAGGATTTTTCCCCCTTTTTAGCTGGGGTTTTTTGGCCTTCTTCTGGATCAAGTGTTAGGTAGGGTTAAAAGGGGAATAGGTTGGACATGATGGACGTATGTCTTTATCAACCTTAATTACTATGTTACTTAAACACAGAGTTATTAACGCTCAGTCATGTGAATTGTTCAGCCACATTCTTGCTCTACCATTAACTTATACTTTTAGTTTAAAGGTATTCGTTCTTATTCTTCTATATTCCATGTGTGTCTTGTATTTGTTTCCAAGAGGATTTTCTGAGAAATTATTGACTAGGAATTTTGTGTCTACCATGTTATAGCTACTCAGCTGGTTTCTTGCCTAATACACTAAATTCATATGTATTCCGATCAGAGGTTAACTATCATTTATTGTGCTGGGACCTGAAAGCTGTTTCACTTAAAAGCTCATGTCAGTCTTGGTAGTGTCATTTGCTATCACTTACTAACCAAAAGAACTTTTATTTATTTTTTTTTTTTATCTTAATTCATATTTTTACATGTGTGAATGTGTTGTCCATCCCAGGGTGCTTTGGGAGCGGATTAACAGCTCTCTATTACTCTGCTGGTGTACAGTTTAGAACTTGCCAAGTATTCCCGATATTACACAGACGGGGAAATAAATCAAAGTGCATGAAGGTGACTTCTGTATTTTTACAGAAGCGGATGTCTGTGACTGAAGGTGGTATTAAATACCCTGAAACTACTGAAGGAGGCCGCCCCCAAACTGGGAGGGTTAATGGTATCCTGTCAGGGTCATTGAGAGGACTGGGAGATGCCAGACGTGTGCAGGTATGTGGTACTTACGGTTGGAAAGCTAAATCTTACAGGCAATGCCGTTGTAGCACTGAACACAAAGAAAGGATGTCAGACAGAGGGGGGAAGGGTTCTGGGTGGAAGAGGTATAAGCGAGAAGTTAATGACAAGGTGCTTTACACTTATAAAACTGTCTTTGAGGCTATGAGCAGGAGTACAAACCATTGAGTGTCACCACAAAAAGAACAAACTGCAGGATCTTGGCATGGATAACTGAAAGTTAAGGGAGGGGGAGACGTATTATTCAGATTTTGTGCCTCTGTTTTCTTTATCCTCCAATGTTCGTTTGCAGGGTAACATGACGGAGTTGTCCTGGTCACTTTGGGCACATTGAACTGGCTAAACCAGTGTTCCATGTTGGGTTTCTTGTCAAGACCATGAAAGATTTTGAGATGCGTTTGCTTTTTCTGCTCCAAACTGTTGGTTGATGCGGTAGGTGATAATTATCGGTCCCATGATGAGGGGCTTTCCCTGTAGTAGGCTAATGCTGCTCATCGGTTTGATGGGGACTTTCCTGCGTTTGAAAATCTTTTCTTTTAAAGCAGACATCCAAGATTAAGGACATTCTTGTGAAATCCAAAGGGCAGCTTAAAAAAGAGACTGACTCATGTCTATGAACTCGCGGAAAGGAAAGAACATTTGTTGAGGGGGGAGGGGAGTAGGAGATGGAGCGACAAGTTGGGTGGAGCAGACAGAGGGTGATGAGGACATACAGAAGGAGAAGGTAAGATGACCGTCCCATAGGTAGAGAGCTAATCATCCTTTTGGGACCGTATTAATATCACACATAGATTTCTCTGTTTTTAGGGTCACGGTGGCTGTGGCCGGTACCAGCCAGGATCGCCGTACAGGATTAGAACTCCTATGCAGAATGGAAACACGTCAATGAGGAGTCCCAGGAGAAAAGATTTTCTGAGCCGGAGCTGTTCACGAGATCTTTAAGCGAATAACAGATGAGGAATGTTATATTCTGGGCATGGAACTAGATATGCTCGCCCTGAATGGCTCATTGTCACAGTTCTGCCAGTGCCGCCTCTTTCTGTGCGGCCTGCGTTGTCATGCAAGGCTCTGCCCAACGAAATCAGCCGTGAATGAATAGCTACCTTAAGTAATTAGGTGAAATGTTTACAACAATACCATAACAAAAATTCGTTACATAGTAATTGGAGGTTGTATAAAGACATACGTCCATCTAGTCCAACCTTTATACCCTACCCATAATGTCTGTATAACAGTTACATGTAACATAGTATTGGAGGTTGTATAAAGACATACGTCCATCTAGTCAACCTTTATACCCTACCCATTATGTCTGTATAACAGTTACATAGTAACATAGTTGGAGGTTGTATAAAGACATACGTCCATCTAGTCCAACCTTTATACCCTACCCATAATGTCTGTATAACAGTTACTGTACACACTAGTATTGGAGGTGTATAAAGACATACGTCCATCTAGTCCAACCTTTATACCCTACCCATAATGTCTGTATAACAGTTAATAGTAACATAGTATGGAGGTTTATAAAGACATACGTCCATCTAGTCCAACCTTATACCCCTACTAATGTCTGTATAACAGTTACATCAGTAACATAGTATGGAGGTTGTATAAGACATACGTCCATCTAGTCCAACCTTTATACCCTACCACCATAATGTCTGTATAAACAGTTCATAGTAACATAGTATTGAGGTTGTATAAAGACATACGTCCATCTAGTCCACTTTTATAACCCTACCCATAATGTCTGTATAACAGTTACAGATAACATAGTATTGGAGGTTGTATAAAGACATACGTCCATCTAGTCCAACCTTTTACCCTACCCATAATTCTGTATAACAGTTACAAGTAACATAGTATTGGAGGTTGTATAAAACATTACGTCCATCTAGTCCAACCTTTATACCTACCCATAATGTCTGTATAACGTTACATAGTAACATATTATTGGAGGTTGATAAAGACCTACGTCCATCTAGTCCAACCTTTATACCTACCATAATGTCTGTATAACATTTACATAGTAACATAGTAATTGGAGGTTGTATAAAGACATACGTCCATCTAGTCAACCTTTATACCCTCCCTAATGTCTGTATAACAGTTACATAGTAACATAGTATTTGGAGGTTTAATAAAGACATACGTCATCTATCCAACCTTTATATACCTACCCATATGTCTGTATAACAGTTACATAGTAACATAGTATTGGAGGTTGTATAGACATAGTCCATCTAGTCACCTTTATACCCTACCCATAATGTCTGTATAACAGTTACATAGTAAACATAGTATTGGAGGTTGTATAAAGACATACGTCCATCTAGTCCAACCTTTATACCTACCCATAATGTCTGTATACAGCAGTTACATAGTAACAAGTATTGGAGTTGTATAAAGACATACGTCCATCTAGTCCAACCTTTATACCCTACCCATAATGTCTGTATAACGTTACATAGTAACATAGTATTGGAGGTTGTATAAAGACAATACTTCCATCTAGTCCAACCTTTATACCTACCCATAATGTCTGTATAACAGTTCCATAGTAACATAGTATTGGAGGTTGTATAAAGACAACGTCCATCTAGTCCAACTTTATACCTACCATAATGTCTGTATAACAGTTACATAGTAACATAGTTTGGAGGTTGTATAAAGACATACGTCCTCTAGTCCAACCTTTATACCCTCCCATAATGTCTGTATAACAGTTACATAGTAACATAGTATTGGAGGTTGTAATAAGACATACGTCCATCTAGTCCAACCTTTTACCTACCCATAATGTCGTAATAACTTTACATAGTAACAAGTATTGGAGGTTGTATAAAGACATACGTCCATCTAGTCCAACCTTTTACCCCCCATAATGTCTGTATACATTTACATAGTAACATAGTATTGGAGTGTTTATAAAGACATACTCATCTGTCCAACCTTTATACCTACCCATAATGTCTGTATAACTACATTAGTAACATAGTATTGGAGGTTGTATAAAGACATACGTCCATCTAGTCAACCTTTATACCCTACCCATAATGTCTGTATACAGTTACATAGTAACAAGTATTGGAGGTTGTATAAAGACATACGTCCATCTAGTCCACCTTTATACCCTCCCATAATTTCTGTTAACAGTTACACTGAACATAGTATTGGAGGTTGTATAAAGACATACGTCCATCTAGTCCAACCTTTATACCCTACCTAATGTCTGTTAACAGTTACATGTAACATAGTATTGGAGGTTGTATAAGACATACGTCCATCTACACGCCAACTTTATACCCTACCCATAATGTCTGTCTAACAGTTACAAGTAACTAGTATTGGAGGTTGTATAAAGACATACGTCCTCTAGTCCAACCTTTATACCCTACCCATAATGTCTGTATAACAGTTACATAGTAACATAGTATTGGAGGTTGTATAAGACATACGTCCTCTAGTCCAACCTTTATACCCTACCCATAATGTCTGTATAACAGTTACATAGTAACATAGTATTGGAGGTTGTATAAAGACATACGTCCATCTAGTCCACCTTTATACCCTACCCATAATGTCTGTACTAACAGTTACATAGTACATAGTATTGGAGGTTGTATAAAGACATACGTCCATCTAGTCCAACCTTTATACCCTACCCATAATGTCTGTATAACAGTTACATAGTAACATAGTATTGGAGGTTGTATAAAGACATACGTCCATCTAGTCCAACCTTTATACCTTACCCATAATGTCTGTATAACAGTTACTAGTAACATAGTATTGGAGGTTTATAAAGACATCGTGCCATCTAGTCCAACCTTTTACCCTACCCATAATGTCTGTATAACAGTTACATAGTAACATAGTATTGGAGGTTGTATAAAGACATACGTCCATCTAGTCAACCTTTATACCCTACCCATAATGTCTGTATAAAGTTACACAGTAACATAGTATTGGAGGTTGTATAAAGACATACGTCCATCTATCCAACTTTATACCCTACCCATAATGTCTGTTATAACAGTTACATAGAACACTAGTATTGGAGGTTATAAAGACATACGTCCATCTAGTCCAACCTTTATACCCTACCCATAATGTCTGTATACAGTTACACAGTAATAGTATTGGAGGTTGTATAAGACATACGTCCATCAGTCCAACCTTTATACCCTACCCATAATGTCTGTAACGTTACATAGTAACATAGTATTGGAGGTTGTATAAAGACATACGTCCATCTATCCACACCTTTATACCTACCCATAATGTCTGTATAACGTTACATAGTAACATGTATTGGAGGTTGTATAAAGACATAGTCATCTAGTCCAACTTTAACCCTACCACCATAATGTCTGTATAACAGTTACATAGTAACATAGTATTGGAGTTGTATAAAGATACGTCCATCTAGTCCAACTTTATACCCTACCCATATGTCTGTATAACAGTTACATAGTAACATAGTTTGGAGGTTGTATAAAGCATACGTCCATCTAGTCCACCTTTATACCCTACCCATAATGTCTGTATAACAGTTACATAGTAACATAGTATTGGAGGTTGTATAAAGACATACGTCCATCTAGTCCAACCTTTATACCCTAACCCATAATGTCTGTATAACAGTTACACAGTAACATAGTATTGGGAGGTTGTATAAAGACATACGTTCCATCTAGTCCGAACCTTTAACCCTACCCTAATGTCTGTATAACAGTTACACAGTAACTAGTATTGGAGGTTGTATAAAGACATACGTCCATCTAGTCCAACCTATATCCTATAACCTACCATAATGTCTGTATAACAGTTACATAGTAACATAGTATTGGAGGTTGTATAAAGACATACTCCATCTATTCCAACCTTTATACCCTACCCATAATGTCTGTATAAACAGTTACAATTAACATAGTATTGGAGTTGTATAAAGACTACGTCCATCTAGTCCAACCTTTATATACCCTACCCATAATGTCTGTATAACAGTTACATAGTAACATAGTATTGGAGGTTGTATAAAGACATACGTCCATCTAGTCCACCTTTATACCCTACCCATAATGTCTGATAACAGTTACAAGTAACATAGTATTGGAGGTTATAAAAACTACGTCCATCTAGTCCAACCTTATACCCTACCCATAATGTCTGTATAACAGTTACTAGTAACATAGTATTGGAGGTTGTATAAAGACATACGTCCATCTAGTCCACCTTTATACCCTACCCATAATGTCTGTATAACAGTTACATAGTAACATGTATTGGGGTTGTATAAAGCATACGTCCCATCTAGTCCAACTTTATACCTACCCATAATTCTGTATACAGTTACATAGTACCATAGTATTGGAGGTTGTATAAACATAACGTCCATCTAGTCCAACCTTTATACCCTACCCATAATGTCTGTATAACATTTTACATGTAATCATAGTATGAGGTTGTATAAAGCATACGTCATCTAGTCAACCTTTATACCCTACCCATAATGTCTGTTATACAGTTACATAGTACATAGTTTGGAGGTTGTATAAAGACATACGTCATCTAGTCAACCTTATATCCCTACCCATAATGTCTGTATAACAGTTACATAGTAACATAGTATTGGAGGTTGTATAAAGACATACGTCATCTAGTCCAACTTTATACCCTACCCATAATGTCTGTATAACAGTTACATATAACTAGTATTGGAGGTTGTATAAAGACACCATACGTCCACTTTAGTCCACACCTTTATACCCTCACCCATAATGTCTGTATAACAGTTACATAGTAACATGTATTAGGTTGTATAAAGACATACTTCCATCTAGTCCAACCTTTATACCCTACCCATAATTCTGTATAAACAGTTACATAGTAAATATTATTGGTGTTGAAGTTTTCCCTACTCCAATCATGTCGCGGGTAATTGTAATCCTCATGACTAAAACATTTAGAGAATTTGCAGCCTTTGCCAGCTGTATACTGGGGGGATTTTGTAACCTGATCCTTTCCTACAGGATGACTTAACACACAAACTGGCTGATATTGTGAAGATTAACAACCAACTAAGACGCAATGAGCAGAATGGAGCTGCAGCCCACGTGATTGCTGAGGATGTGAAGCTTCTTCAGTTCCATGTGGCCACAATGGTGGATAATGAACTGCCTGGTCTGCCCAGAGTAAGTCATTTGCAAAGTGGGATGGTGGGCAAGGAGATAGCTTGGAGATTAGAATAAACAGATGTCACCTAGCTCCATGTTGAGGGTACTGCTATCACAGATGTATGGTAACACTTCCACCCTGGTTCCACCTTTAAAGACCGAGAAAGCAGGAGGATGTGCTCCTTTGGTTGGAGGTGGTAAATAAAATAATAGTGCAATGAGGCTGTGCTTTGAAATATCAAGTTATTTGCAGTATTTCTCTTCCTGTATTTCGTCTTCAGGCGATGCAGAAGTCTGGACGTCCCCTAAAATCTTTAAAGCAGAGGTTAAAGGGCAAGGAAGGGCGTGTAAGAGGAAACCTTATGGGTAAGCGTGTGGACTTCTCTGCTCGAACTGTCATCACACCTGATCCCAACCTGTTTATTGACCAAGTTGGGGTTCCAAGGTCCATTGCTGCCAACATGACCTTTCCAGAGATTGTAACGCCTTTCAACCTGGACAGGTCAGTTCCCAAAGCTCTATCTGGAAATATTACTGTGTGTCCACTGTGTCTCCGTTTTAGGGCCCATTAACCCTAATGTTGTCATGTGTACTAGACTGTGGATGTTGTTCTTTGTGTTACTGTTCTGTCCTCTAGTGAAAGGATCTTCAGCCATTGATGGTATTTCTGACTTCACGTTCATGTTGTTTTCCAGGCTCCAGGAGCTGGTACGAAGAGGAAACAATCAGTATCCAGGGGCCAAATACATTATCCGAGATAATGGTGATCGCATTGACCTTAGATTCCACCCTAAACCCAGTGACCTGCATCTGCAGACTGGTTACAAGGTCAGCAGACAAACTTTAATAGCCATTCCAGCATTTGTAGGTAGCCAGCTACAAGTCTATTAATAGTAAACCCTCCGTAAGTCACCAGGCATATTGTCTACACAGATTATTTTCTGCCCAGCCCTGGTTTCAATGTGGTAACTTTCTTCTAGGTGGTCTGGTGTTGAGGATAATGATATGATGTGTCCAGTTCTGTTGCTATAGGTCCCAGTGCCTTTCTGTATTTCATGTCTGCCTTGTTCACTTTATTTTAGGTTGAAAGGCACATGTGTGATGGGGATATAGTCATCTTCAACCGACAGCCCACGCTGCACAAGATGTCCATGATGGGGCATAGAGTCCGCATTCTGCCGTGGTCAACTTTCCGACTCAACCTCAGGTGAGGATGGAGATAACAATACTCCTTGTTAGTGATGGATACCGTACTAACATGGTTAGTGATAGGTGTATGTACATTTGTGTTTATATTATTGTTTATTTGTAGTACACTTACTATTACTGTGACTGTGTCCATGGGTTTTTATTCTATAGGCTGACCACAATAAACTGGTTGTATATTTATTATTACTTATTAAGTATTGACTCACTGTTTCCTGCTGGTCACATTCTGTGTTCTGTGTAGGCTTCTATAGTTTTATGTTGGGATCGAGTAACTTAAAGGTAGCAAGCAGTGCCAGGCGGCAACAGCCAGAGCCAGCATGGTATTGTCTTGTATAAAGAGAGGTATGGATTCAAGGGAGGAAAATGTAATTCTCCCTCTTTACAAAGCATTGGTAAGGCCTCATTTGGAATATGCAGTGCAATTTTGGAATCCTGTGTACAAAAACAACATCTTTGAAAAGGGTTCAGAGAAGGGCAACTAATTAATAAGGGGATTGGGGGAGCTTGAATATGAAGAGAGATTGGAAAAGTTACAATTATGTACGATGGAGAAAAGGCGCTTGAGTGGGGATATGATTACTGTGTATAAATACTTTAACGGGCCATACAATAAACTATCTGGGGCATTGTTCACCAATAGAACATGTCAGAGGACACGTGGACATCACTTAAGGGCTAGGCCACACTGCTGCGTTTTTTTTGCGTTAGCGCTTGCGATTTTCCAAAATTATTGAAAACGCGGCAACGCAAAAAAACCGCACGTTTTTCGGTGCGATTGCGTTACTGGTATTGATACATAAAGTAGAGTTGGGAAAGGGTTTTTCACTGTGAGAACGGTAAAGCTATGGAACTGTCTTCCAGTGGACGTTGTTATGGCAGGTTCATTGGTCAGTTTAATATAAAGCTGGATGAGTTTCTACAAACAAGGAATGTTACAAGTTACTGGGATTGATACATAAAGTAGAGTTGGGAAAGGGTTTGTCACTGTGAGAACGGTAAAGCTATGGAACTGTCTTCCAGTGGACGTTGTTATGGCAGGTTCATTGGTCAGTTTAATAAAAAGCTGGATGAGTTTCTACAAACAAGGAATGTTACAAGTTACTGGTATTGATACATAAAGTAGAGTTGGGAAAGGGTTTGTCACTGTGAGAACGGTAAAGCTATGGAACTGTCTTCCAGTGGACGTTGTTATGGCAGGTTCATTGGTCAGTTTAATAAAAAGCTGGATGAGTTTCTACAAACAAGGAATGTTGCAAGTTACTGGTATTGATACATAAAGTAGAGTTGATCCAGGGAAATTTCCCATTGCCACTTGGAGTCCGGAAGGAATTTTTTCCCCCTTCATAAATTTGGTGGGGTTGTTTTGCCTTCCTCTGGATCAACAGTTAGGCAGGAAATGAGGATATTGCTAGATGGGTTGGACTGGATGGACGTATGTCTTTATTCAACCTCAAATACTATATATATACTATACTATACTATACTACTGGTATTGATACATAAAGTAGAGTTGATCCAGGGAAATTTCCCATTGTCACTTGGGGCCATATTTATAAACCCCCGGTATCACTTTTTAGCTCTTAATCTAGGATTTCGTTATTGTAGGTTTACAATCGGTAATTTATGATCGTATCGGTTTAACAATCGTCTTACTGATCGTTAAAGGTGCGGTACAGATAAAAAGCGATACGGCGCCTTTACAAATATGGCCCTTGGACTCAGGAAGGAATTTTTTTCCTCTTCATAATTCTGGTGGGTTTTTTTTGCCTTCCTGATGAACAGTTAGGCAGCAAGTGAGGATATTGCTTAGCGGGTTGGACTGGATGTATCTATGTCTTTATTCAACTATATATATAATCTATACACACACACACACACACAGAATGGGGTCTCCCAGAGATAGACCTAATGTCAGCACACAGAGGAGGTTTTATCCCATAAACAAAGAGCTATTTGGAGCTGTAGCATCAGACACCATATACATTCCATAGTGTCTGTTTTTCCTTCAACTTTCACTTATCCCCAGAGCACTAGAGGAAAATCCAACAGAGAAAGGAATTATGGGTGGAATTGTTTAATAAACATGGATGGCATTGCCAGGTGTTTGGTAGTGACCCGTGTCCAGTGACAGGCTGTGCTCGGGAATTAGAACACGTATGTGGTAGAAACTTGTTTTCACATCTCCCGGGGACCAATGTTTACGGATTTTCTGCACAGTGAACATTATTTCTCCCAACAGACCAAGAGGATCAAAGAGAAAAGTGTTCAAATTAACCCATTGGTGACCACTCACATCCAGGGACCATGAAACTTCCGATAAACATTTTCACCTTTACTTGCGCCCAGATAACACCCCGTCCCAGCCCTTTCACGGGGTACAACGCATAATGACTCTAGAGCCAGTAAAATGGTCTAGGAATGAAAAGTTCCAAGACTAAACGTAGGTTTACCCCTCTGCATTATTTCATTACCAAGCCCATGGGACCTTAATGACCACAACTGCTAAACTTACTATGCAAGCTTGTCATTAACACAGAAACTGGCGCACAATCGATGAACAGCGGATAATTGTGTCTGGTTGATTGGTCGCTCTTTGTTGGCCCTTGTACAACACTAACAGGTGTGTAAGAAGCCTTAAGCTGGGTACACACACGGGGACTCTGTCCAGACCGAGCATTCGCTACTAGCAAGCGCTTGGCCGGGACAAATGACTGAAAGCAATAGTGGCCACGGCCAACAGTTCCCACGAATGGCCGTGATTTACCAACAGGCCTGATCCGTGGCCCCCCCAACATGCAAAATTTCCAACAGATACACGGCACTTTTGGTCGGTCGAAAATAGTGAATGGTGTGTACCCAGCCTAAGAGCTCAGTCCAGTTCTATCTAGACCAGTTTCTTATATTTTCAGATTCGCTTTGGTCTGGGGATGTGTCGCTGTAATTGAAAATAGCCAATGTAATACCAATATCCAATAAAGGTAGTCGTTCACAGCCTGGTAACTATAGACCTGTAAGCCTAACATCAGTGGTAGGGAAGGTGCTGAACTATGGATATTTATATATTTATTTATCAACTGGCAAGTTGTGCCCATCACCCTAACCTCTATGATTTAGATGCCCTTGTCAACTACCAATCACTATCAATAGTTTTGTAATATGTTTAAGGCACAGTATTGCAAATCTTCATAAATATCCCTTACTCCAAACCAATATAAAATATAAAACCAATCGCTAGAACATGCCCTAATCTTGCAGCTTCTGCCACCGCACATGGAGGGGAATTTCCTCCTCTTCAGTGGCCCAGTTCCGGGTTCGGATCCGCGGAAGATTTAGCACATTCGCAAACGGCGGATATCGCGGATTTTCCGGTTTTCCGCCTTCCGAACCGCATTTTCGAAAATTTTCGGAATTACGAGGATTTCTCATATTTTCGAAAATGCGGGAAAATATAAGTTCGGGTCCGTACTTTCAGAATCCTTGTATTTTCGAAGAATCCTTGTATTTGAGGATTTTTTCATTTTAATTGGTTTTAATGTGTCTGCTCGTCGGTTTTCGGATCCTTGAGCGGAACGGATTTTGCGAAGTTCGGACATCTCTACTCTTCAGTACCCTCATACTTTACGTGTAGGTATAGTAAGACACCTGTATAGTAAATGTGTTTAATATAGTGATAACCCCTCTTCATTTAATATTCTCTATCACAAACCTCACAGCAAATCCGTGATAAACCACAAATCCTAATTTAGTCACCCAATCAAAGTACAAAACCAGACGATATGATCATACTAATCAGCCAATCGCAATCCTGTCATACGATGCAATAAAATGGGGGAGAAAAGATAAAAATGGACCAACCGTGTAAATGTATTAATTTATTAGCAAAGTACAGAACGTGTTTAACAATAAACATCTCTAAATCAACCTTCGAAAATCCGAGAAGCTCCAGACAAAATCTCAGCAGAAGGGAAGCAGCTTAAAAAAAAAAAAGGACCAAAAAGACCTTCTCATTAACCCCATTTTCTTTTTTATGGATAATAAAGGAATCGTTTGCAGGCAGTTAAGTGCAAATAAAATGATAAGGGGTCGAGTACATGTTAAAAAGTCAATATCTTATTTCCAGATCCAAACCAAGCCCTGCTACTACAAGACTTGGTCTGAAAACGTCACACACAAGAGGGTCCATCCAGGGATGTGATCCCGGTAAAGACCCAGCAATGTTACGTGTCCAGATGGTTGCCATCTCCTACTGGCCTGCATGTCAGTTGTCTTCATCGCTGTCATCAGGACTAATGGCTGGACTTGTAAGACTGTATGTAGGAGATGTAGGACTATAACCTGGCGATGTAGGCGAGTAGGTGGAGCCTTTGGGGCTGGTGGGAGAATAGGTGGGTGAAGTTGGTGAATATTTGGGGGAAGTGGGAGAGTAGGTAGGGGAGGTTGGAGAATACTTTGGGGATGTTGGGGTATAGACAGGGGAGGTTGGAGAGTATGTGGGTGAGGTTGGGGAATATTTTGGAGTCGTTGGGGAGTATGTAGGGGATGTGGGGGAATATTTGGGGGAGGTTGGAGAGTACTTTGGAGATGTTGGCGAGTATTTCGGGGATGTTGGCGTGTACTCTGGAGAGCTTGGGCTGTAGGATGGGCTTGTTGGGGTGTATTTTGGACTGGTTGGAGAATAACTGGGTGAGCTTGGACTGTAGCTGGGTGAGCTTGGGGTGTAGCTCGGAGACTGTGGGGTGTACCGGGGACTCGAGGGAGAATAACTAGGTGATGTTGGGGAATAGCTGGGACTGGTTGGACTATAATTAGGAGAAGTTGGGGAGTAGCTGGGGGAAGTAGGGCTGTAGCTAGGAGACGTTGGAGAATAACTGGGCGAGGTCGGTGTGTAATTGGGAGAGGTAGGAGAGTAGTTAGGTGAAGTAGGAGAGTAAGAGGGGGAAGTGGGACTGTATGAAGGAGAAGTAGGAGAATAGCTGGGACTTGTGGGAGAGTAGCTGGGGCTTGTGGGAGAGTAGCTGGGAGATGTCGGACTGTAACTGGGAGAAGTAGGCGAGTAACTGGGTGATGTCGGGGAGTAGCTTGGGCTCGTAGGGCTATAACTAGGGCTTGTAGGGCTGTAACTGGGAGATGTTGGGCTGTAACTAGGAGATGTTGGGCTGTAACTGGGACTGGTGGGAGAATACGAGGGAGAAGTGGGTGAATAGGAAGGGGAAGTGGGGGAGTAGCTGGGAGAGGTAGGAGAGTAACTTGGTGAAGTGGGGGAGTAATTGGGGCTGGTTGGAGAGTAGGAAGGGGACGTGGGGCTGTAGGAAGGGGATGTGGGGGAATAGCTGGGACTCTGGGGAGTGTAGCCTCCAGGACTGCGGGGTTCATAAGCAGGGGATGTTGGAGAGTAACTTGGAGACATAGCGCCACCTGCAGAAATAAATGACAGCTTGTTAACTCCTCTGTAAATAGACCCAAACCTGCCACCATGGCCATGATCAGACATGCAATACAGACATTCATCATCCGCTGCATCAATAACCTCTGTAAATAGACCCAAACCTGCCACCATGGTCATGATCAGACATGCAATACAGTCATTCATCATCCGCTGCATCAATAGCCTCTGTAAATAGACCCAAACCTGCCACCATGGCCATGATCAGACATGCAATACGGTCATTCATCATCCACTGCATCAATAGCCTCTGTAAATAGACACAAACCTGCCACCATGGCCATGATCAGACATGCAATACAGTCATTCATCATCTGCTGCATCATAGCCTCTGTAAATAGCAAAACCTGCACCATGGCCATGATCAGACATGCAATACAGACATTCATCATCCGCTGCATCATAACCTCTGTAAATAGACCCAAACCTGCCACCAATGGCCATGATCAGACATGCAATACGTCATTCATCATCCGCTGCATCAATAGCCTCTGTAAATGACACCAAACCTGCCACCATGGCCATGATCAGACATGCAATACAGTCATTCATCATCCGCTGCATCAATAGCCTCTGTAAATAGACACAAACCTGCCACCATGGCCATGATCAGACATGCAATACAGTCATTCATCATCTGCTGCATCAATAGCCTCTGTAAATAGACAAACCTGCCACCATGGCCATGATCAGACATGCAATACGGTCATTCATCATCCGCTGCATCAATAACCTCGTAAGACCCAAACCTGCCACCATGGCCATGATCAGACATGCAATACAGTCATTCATCTTTGCTGCATCAATAACCTCTGTAAATAGACCCAAACCTGCCACCATGGCCATCACAGACATGCAATACAGTCATTCATCATCGCTGCATCAATAAGCCTCTGTAAATAGACAACACCTGCCACCATGGCCATGATCAGACATGCAATACAGTCATTCATCATCCCTGCGCATCAATACCCTCTGTAAATAGACCCAAACCTGCCACCATGGCCATGATCAGACATGCAATACAGTCATTCATCATCCGCTGCATCAATAACTCTGTAAATAGACCCAAACCTGCCACCATGGCCATGACAGACATGCAATACAGTCACCATCATCTGCTGCATCAATACCTTGTAAATAGACCAAACCTGCCACCATGGCCATGATCAGACAGCATACAGTCACTCATCATCTGCTGCCACATAGATCACTTACCTGGGGATGAAATGATGGCTGGAGGACCTAGATCCAGAACCCAGAGTGGGAGACCAGGCAGGAGAGTATCCTGGACTGAAACCACTAGCATCTGAAGCTGCCTTGGGGAGAAGCCCGCATCGCCCGGGGTCATTCCAGTCCTGCATAAGAAAAGAAACGTGTCAAGATAAGAGCAAATTCCTACAACTATGGAAAACACATGAGTGATCAGGAAGAGAAAAGAATCAGTCTATAGCAGGTCCTATGAAATTACTGGTGAGGAACACACATGTATCAGGCTTTATAAGAGAGTAAATTCCTAACTATGGAAACACATTAGTGATCAGGAGAGAAAAGAATCAGTCTATCAGGTCCTATGGAAATTACTGTGATGGGAACACATCATGTATCAGGCTTTATAAGAGGGTAAATTCCTAAACTATGGAACACACATTAGTGATCAGGAAGAAAAGAATCAGTCTATAGCAGGTCCTATGAAAATACTGGGATGGGACCACATCATGTATCAGACTTTATAAGAGGGTAAATTCCTAACTATGGAAACACATTAGTGATCAGGAGAGAAAAGAATCGATCTATAGCAGGTCCTATGAAATTACTGGTATGGGAACACATCATGTATCAGGCTTTATAAGAGGAGTAAATTCCTAAACTATGGAAACACATTAGTGATCAGGAGAGAAAAAATCAGTCTATGCAGGTCCTATGGAAATTACTGGGGATGGAACACATCATGTATCAGGCTTTAATAGAGAGTAATTCCTAAACTATGGAAACACATTAGTGATCAGGAGAGAAAGAATCAGTCTATAGCAGGTCCTATGGAAATTACTGGTGATGGGAACACATCATGTATCACTTATAAAAGGAGTAAATTCCTAAACTATGGAACACATTAGTGATCAGGAGAGAAAAGAATCAGTCTATAGCAGGTCCATGGAAATTACTGGGATGGGAACACTCATGATCAGGCTTTATAAGACGAGTAAATTCCTAAACTATGGAAAACACATTAGTGATCAGGAGAGAAAGAATCATGTCTATAGCAGGTCCTATGGAAATTACTGGGGATGGGAACACATCATGTATCAGGCTTTATAAGACGAGTAAATTCCTAAACTATGGAAACACATTAGTGATCAGGAGAGAAAAGAATCAGTCTATAGCAGGTCCTATGGAAATTACTGGTGATGGGAACACATCATGTATCAGACTTTATAAGACGAGTAAATTCCTAAACTATGGAAACACATTAGTGATCAGGAGAAAAGAATCAGTCTATAGCAGGTCCTATAGAAATTACTGGGGATGGGAACACATCATGTATCAGGCTTTATAAGAGGAGTAAATTCCTAAACTATGGAAAACACATTAGTGATCAGGAGAGAAAAGAATCAGTCTATAGCAGGTCCTATGGAAATTACTGGTGATGGGAACACATCATGTATCAGACTTTATAAGAGGAGTAAATTCCTAAACTATGGAAAACACATTAGTGATCAGAGAAAAGAATCAGTCTATAGCAGGTCCTATGGAAATTACTGGTGATGGGAACACATCATGTATCAGGCTTTATAAGAGGAGTAAATTCCTAAACTATGGAAACACATTAGTGATCAGGAGAGAAAAGAATCAGTCTATAGCAGGTCCTATGGAAATTACTGGTGATGGGAACACATCATGTATCACTTTATAGAGGAGTAAATTCCTAAACTATGGAAACACATTAGTGATCAGGAGAGAAAAGAATCAGTCTATAGCAGGTCCATGGAAATTACTGGTGATGGGAACACATCATGTATCAACTTTATAAGAGGAGTAAATTCCTAAACTATGGAAACACATTAGTATCAGGAGAAAAGAATCAGTCTATAGCAGGTCCTATGGAATTACTGGGGATGGGACCACATCATGTATCAGGCTTTATAAAGGAGTAAATTCCTAAACTATGGAACACACTTAGTGATCAGGAGAGAAAAAAATCAGTCTATAGCAGGTCCTATGGAAATTACTGGTGATGGGAACACAATCATGTATCAGGCTTTATAAGAGATTAAATTCCTAAACTATGGAAACACATTAGTGATCGAGAGAAAAGAATCAGTCTATAGCAGGTCTATGGAAATTACTGGGGATGGGAACACATCATGTATCAGCTTTATAAGAGGAGTAAATTCCTAAACTATGGAACACACATTAGTGATCAGGAAGAAAAGAATCAGTCTATAGCAGGTCCTATGAAATTACTGGTGATGGGAACACATCATTTTCAGGCTTTATAAGAGGAGTAAATTCCTAACTATGGAAACACATTAGTGATCAGGAGAGAAAAGAATCAGTCTATACAGGTCCTTTGGAAATTACTGGGGATGGGAACACATCATGTATCAGGCTTTATAAGAGGAGTAAATTCCTAAACTATGAACACATTAGTGATCAGGAAGAGAAAGAATCAGTCTATAGCAGTCCTATGGAATTACTGGGGATGGGAACACATCATGTATCAGGCTTTATAAGAGGTAAATTCCTAAACTATGGAAACACATTAGTGATCAGAGAGAAAAGAATCAGTCTATAGCAGGTCCTATGGAAATTACTGGTGATGGGAACCATCATGTTCAGACTTTATAAGAGGAGTAAATTCCTAACTATGGAAACACATTATGTGATCAGGAGAGAAAAGAATCAGTCTATAGCAGGTCCTATAAATACTGTGATGGGAACACATCATGTATCAGCTTTATAAGAGGAGTAATTCCTAAACTATGGAAACACATTAGTGATCAGGAGAGAAAGAATCAGTCTATAGCAGGTCCTATGGAAATTACTGGGGATGGGAACACATCATGTATCAGGCTTAAGAAGGTAAATTCCTAAACTATGGAAACACATTAGTGATCAGGAGAGAAAAGAATCAGTCTATAGCATTCCTATGGAAATTACTGGGGATGGGAACACATCATGTATCAGGCTTTATAAGAGTATAATTCCTAAACTATGAAAACACATTAGTGATCAGGAGAAAAGAATCAGTCTATAGCAGGTCCTATGGAAATTACTGGTGATGGGAACACATCATGTATCAGGCTTTATAAGAGAGTAAATTCCTAAACTATGGAACACACATTAGTGATCAGGAGAGAAAATCAGTCTATAGCAGGTCCTATGAATTACTGGTGATGGGAACACTCATGTATCAGGCTTTATAAGAGAGTAAATTCCTAAACTATGGAAACACAATTAGTGATCAGGAGAGAAGAATCAGTCTATAGCAGTCCTATGAAATTACTGGTGATGGGAACACATCATGTATCAGGCTTTATAAGAGGAGTAAATTCCTAACTATGGAACACACTTAGTTGATCAGGAGAGAAAAGAATCAGTCTATAGCAGGTCCTATGGAAATTACTGGGGATGGGAACACATCATGTATCAGGCTTTATAGACGAGTAAATCCTAAACTATGGAAACCTTAGTGATCAGGAGAGAAAAGAATCAGTCTATAGCAGGTCCTATGGAAATTACTGGTGATGGGAACACATCATGTATCAGGCTTTATAAGACGAGTAAATTCCTAAA
This sequence comes from Hymenochirus boettgeri, assembly GCA_019447015.1. Classification (NCBI taxonomy): domain Eukaryota; kingdom Metazoa; phylum Chordata; class Amphibia; order Anura; family Pipidae; genus Hymenochirus; species Hymenochirus boettgeri. The sequence continues at coordinate 102,519 of JAACNH010000854.1, read as the reverse complement.
CTATGGAAACACATTAGTGATCAGGAGAGAAAAAGATCAGTCTATAGCAGTCCTATGGAAATTACTGGTGATGGAACACATCATGTATCACGGCTTTATAAGAGGAGTAAATTCCTAAACTATGGAAAACACATTTGATCAGGAGAGAAAAGAATCAGTCTATAGCAGGTCCATGGAAATTCTGGGGATGGGAACACATCATGTATCAGGCTTTATAAGAGAGTAAATTCCTAAACTATGGAAAACACATTAGTGATCAGGAGAGAAAAGAATCAGTCCTATAGCAGGTCCTATGGAAATTACTGGGGATGGGAACACATCATGTATCAGGCTTTATAAGAGAGTAATTCCTAAACTATGGAAACACATTAGTGATCAGGAGAGAAAAGAATCAGTCTATAGCAGGTCCTATGGAAATTACTGGTGATGGGAACACATCATGTTATCAGGCTTTATAAGACGATAAATTCCTAAACTATGGAAAACACATTAGTGATCAGGAGAGAAAGAATCAGTCTATAGCGGGGTCCTATGAATTACTGGTGATGGGAACACATCATGTATCAGGCTTTAAGAAGTAAATTCCTAAACTATGGAAACACATATTGTCAGAGAGAAAAGAATCAGTCTATAGCAGGTCCTATGGAAATTACTGGTGATGGGAACACATCATGTACAGCTTTATAAGAGGAGTAAATTCCTAAACTATGGAAACACATTAGTGATCAGGAGAGAAAAGATCAGTCTATAGCAGGTCCTATGGAAATTACTGGTGGATGGAACACATCATGTATCAGGCTTTATAAGAGGAGTAAATTCCTAAACTATGGAAAACACATTAGTGATCAGGAGAGAAAAGAACAGTCTATAGCAGGTCCATGGAAATTACTGGGGATGGGAACACATCATGTATCAGACTTTATAAGAGGATAATTCCTAAACTATGGAAAACACATTAGTGATCAGGAGAGAAAAGAATCGATCTATAGCAGGTCCTATGAAATTACTGGGGATGGGAACACATCATGTATCAGCTTTATAAGAGAGTAATTCCTAAACTATGGAAAACATTAGTGATCAGGAGAGAAAAGAATCAGTCTATAGCAGGTCCTATGGAAATTACTGGGGATGGGAACACATCATGTATCAGGCTTTATAAAGGAGTAAATTCCTAAACTATGGAACAACACTTAGTGATCAGGAGAGAAAAGAATCAGTCTATATAGCAGGTCCTATGGAAATTACTGTGTGGAACACATCATGTATCAGGCTTTATAAGAGGAGTAAATTCCTAAACTATGGAAAACACATTAGTGATCAGGAGAGAAAAGAATCAGTCTATAGCAGGTCCTATGGAAATTACTGGGGATGGGAACACATCATGTATCAGGCTTTATAAGAGGAGTAAATTCCTAAACTATGGAAACACATTAGTGATCAGGAGAGAAAAGAATCAGTCTATAGCAGGTCCTATGGAAATTACTGGTGATGGGAACACATCATGTATCAGGCTTTATAAGAGGAGTAAATTCCTAAACTATGGAAACACATTAGTGATCAGGAGAGAAAAGAATCAGTCTATAGCAGGTCCTATGGAAATTACTGGGATGGGAACACATCATGTATCGAGCTTTATAAGGGAGTAAATTCCTAAACTATGGAAACACATTAGTGATCAGGAGAGAAAAGAATCAGTCTTAAGCAGGTCCTATGGAATTACTGGGGATGGGAACACTCATGTATCAGGCTTTATAAGAGGAGTAAATTCCTAAACTATGGAAACACATTAGTGATCAGGAGAGAAAAGAATCAGTCTATACAGGTCCTATGGAAATTACTGGGGATGGGACACATCATGTATCAGACTTTATAAGAGGAGTAAATTCCTAACTATGGAAACACATTAGTGATCAGGAGAGAAAAGAATCAGTCTATAGCAGGTCCTATGGAAATTACTGGGATGGGAACACATCATGTTCAGGCTTTATAAGAGGAGTAAATTCCTAAACTATGGAAACACATTAGTGATCAGGAGAGAAAAGAATCAGTCTATAGCAGGTCCTATGGAAATTACTGGGATGGGAACACATCATGATCAGGCTTTATAAGAGGATAAATTCCTAAACTATGGAAAAACATTAGTGATCAGGAAGAAAATCAGTCTATAGCAGGTCCGGAAATTACTGGGGATGGGAACCACTAGTATACAAAGAGGAGCTTAAAGTGTTCCTAACTATGAAACACATTATGATCAGGAAGGAAAGAATCAGTCTAAGCAGGCCTATGGAAATTACTGGTGATGGGAACACATCATGTATCAGGCTTTATAAGACGAGTAAATTCCTAAACTATGGAAACACATTAGTGATCAGGAGAGAAAAGAATCAGTCTATAGCAGGTCCTATGGAAATTACTGGTGATGGGAACACATCATGTATCAGGCTTTATAAGAGGAGTAAATTCCTAAACTATGGAAACACATTAGTATCAGAGAGAAAGAATCAGTCTATAGCAGGTCCTATGGAAATTACTGGGGATGGGAACACATCATGTATCAGGCTTTATAAGAGAGTAAATTCCTAAACTATGGAAACACATTAGTGATCAGGAGAGAAAAATCGATTATGAATATTCTATACAGGTCCCTATGGAAATTACTGGTGATGGGAACACATCATGTATCAGACTTTATAAGAGGAGTAAATTCCTAAACTATGGAAACACATTAGTGATCAGGAGAGAAAAGAATCAGTCTATAGCAGGTCCTATGGAAATTACTGGGGATGGGAACACATCATGTTCGACTTTATAAGAGGAGTAAATTCCTAAAACTATGGAAAACACATTAGTGATCAGGAGAGAAAAGAATCAGTCATAGCAGGTCTATGGAAATTACTGGGGATGGGAACACATCATGTATCAGACTTTATAAGAGGTAAATTCCTAACTATATGGAAAACACATTAGTGATCAGGAGAGAAAGAATCAGTCTATAGCAGGTCCTATGGAAATTACTGGTGATGGGAACACATCATGTATCAGGCTTTATAAGAGGATAAATTCCTAAACTATGGAAACACATTAGTGATCAGGAGAGAAAGAATCAGTCTATAGCAGGTCCTATGAAATTACTTGGGGATGGAACCATCATGTATCAGGCTTTATAAGAGAGTAAATTCCTAAACTATGGACAACATTAGTGATCAGGAAGAAAAGAATCAGTCTATAGCAGTTCCTAGGGAAATTACTGGGGATGGGAAACATCATGTTCAGCTTTATAAGAGGAGTAAATTCCTAAACATGGAAACACATTAGTGATCAGGAGAGAAAAGAATCATCTATAGCAGGTCCTATGGAAATTACTGTGATGGGAACACATCATGTATCAGGCTTTATAAGAGAGTAAATTCCTAAACTATGGAAACACATTAGTGATCAGGAGAGAAAGAATCAGTCTATAGCAGGTCCTATGGAAATTACTGGTGAGATGGGAACACATCATGTATCAGTTTATAAGAGGAGTAAATTCCTAAACTATGGAACACACATTAGTGATCAGGAGAGAAAAGAATCAGTCTATAGCAGGTCCTATGGAAATTACTGGGGATGGGAACACATCATGTATCAGGCTTTATAAGGAGTATTCCTAAACTATGGAACACATTAGTGATCAGGAGAGAAAGAATCATTCTATAGCAGGTCCTATGGAAATTACTGGGATGGGAACACATCATGTATCAGGCTTATAAGAGAGTAAATTCCTAAACTATGGAAACACATTAGTGATCAGGAAGAAAATCAGTCTATAGCAGGTCCTATGGAAATTACTGGTGATGGGAACACATCATGTATCAGCTTTATAAGAGGAGTAAATTCCTAAACTATGGAAACCCATTAGTGATCAGGAGAGAAAAGAATCAGTCTATAGCAGGTCCTATGAAATTACTGGATGGAACACATCATGTATCAGCTTTATAAGACGAGTAAATTCCTAAACTATGGAAACACATTAGTGATCAGGAGAGAAAGAATCAGTCTATAGCAGGTCCTATGGAAATTACTGGTGATGGGAACACATCATGTATCAGACTTTATAAGAGGAGTAAATTCCTAAACTATGGAAACACATTAGTGATCAGGGAGAAAAGAATCAGTCTATAGCGGTCCTATGGAAATTACTGGGGATGGGAACACATCATGTATCAGCTTTATAAGAGGAGTAAATTCCTAAACTATGGAACACACATTAGTGATCAGGAGAGAAAAGAATCAGTCTATAGCAGGTCCTATGGAAATTACTGGGGTTGGGAACACATCATGTAAGCGACTTTATAAGAGGAGTAAATTCCTAAACTATGGACACACATTAGTGATCAGGAGAGAAAAAATCATCTATAGCAGGTCCTATGGAAATTACTGGGGATGGGAACACATCATGTATCAGAGCTTTATAAGAGGAGTAAATTCCTAAACTATGGAACACACATTAGTGATCAGGAAGAAAAGAATCATCTATAGCAGGTCCTATGGAATTACTGGGATGGGAACACATCATGTATCAGGCTTTATAAGAGGAGTAAATTCCTAAACTATGGAAACACATTAGTGATCAGGAGAGAAAAGAATCAGTCTATAGCAGGTCCTATAGAAATTACTGGTGATGGGAACACATCATGTATCAGGCTTTATAAGAGAGTAAATTCCTAAACTATGGAAACACATTAGTGATCAGGAGAGAAAAGAATCAGTCTATAGCAGGTCCTATGGAAATTACTGGGGATGGGAACACATCATGTATCAGGCTTTATAAGAGAGTAAATTCCTAAACTATGGAAAACACATTAGTGATCAGGAGGAAAAAGAATCAGTCTATAGCGGTCCTATGGAAATTACTGGGGATGGGAACACATCATGTATCAGCTTTATAAGAGAGTAAATTCCTAAACTATGGAAAACACATTAGTGATCAGGAGAGAAAAGAATCAGTCTATAGCAGGTCCTATGAAATTACTGGTGATGGAACACATCATGTATCAGGCTTTATAAGAGAGTAAATTCCTAAACTATGGAAACACATTGTGTATCAGAGAGAAAAGAATCAGTCTATAGCAGGTCCTATGGAAATTACTGGTGATGGGAACACATCATGTATCAGGCTTATAAGCGAGTAAATTCCTAAACTATGGAAACACATTAGTGATCAGGAGAGAAAAGAATCAGTCTATAGCAGGTCCTATGAAATTACTGGTGATGGAACACATCATGTATCAGGCTTTATAAGAGAGTAAATTCCTAAACTATGGAAACACATTAGTGATCAGGAGAGAAAAGAATCAGTCTATAGCAGGTCCTATGGAAATTACTGGGGATGGGAACACATCATGTATCAGGCTTTATAAGACGAGTAATTCCTAAACTATGGAAAACATTGTGACAGGAGAGAAAAGAATCAGTCTATAGCAGTCCTATGGAAATTACTGGTGATGGGAACACATCATGTATCAGGCTTTATAAGAGGAGTAAATTCCTAAACATGGAAACACATTAGTGATCAGGAGAAAAAGATCAGTCTATAGCAGGTCCTATGGAAATTACTGGTGATGGGAACACATCATGTACAGGCTTTATAAGAGAGTAAATTCCAAACTATGGAAACCACATTAGTGATCAGGAGAGAAAAGAATCAGTCTATAGCGGTCCTATGGAAATTACTGGGATGGGAACACATCATGTATCACTTTATAAGAGGAGTAAATTCCTAAACTATGGAAACACATTATGTGATCAGGAGAGAAAAGAATCAGTCTATAGCGCCCTATGGAAATTACTGGGATGGGAACACATCATGTATCAGGCTTTATAAGAGAGTAAATTCCTAAACTATGGAAACACATTAGTGATCAGGAGAGAAAAGAATCAGTCTATAGCGTCCTATGGAAATTACTGGTGATGGGAACACATCATGTATCAGCTTTATAAGAGAGTAAATTCCTAAACTATGGAAACACATTAGTGATCAGGGAGAAGAAGAATCAGTCTATAGCAGGTCCTATGGAAATTACTGTGATGGGAACACATCATTATCAGGCTTTATAGAGGAGTAAAATTCCTAAACTATGGAAAACACATTAGTGATCAGGAGAAAAGAATCAGTCCTATAGCAGGTCCTATGGAAATTACTGGTGATGGGAACACATCATGTATCAGGCTTTATAGAGGAGTAAATTCCTAAACTATGGAAAACCCATTAGTGATCAGGAAAAAAAATCAGTCTATAGCAGGTCCTATGGAAATTACTGGGGATGGGAACACATCATGTATCAGCTTTATAAGGAGTAAATTCCTAAACTATGGAAACACATTAGTGATCAGGAGAGAAAGAATCAGTCTATAGCAGTCCTATGGAATTACTGGTGATGGGAACACATCATGTATCAGGCTTTATAAGAGAGTAAATTCCTAAACTATGGAAAACACTTAGTGATCAGGAGAGAAAAATAATCAGTCTTATGCAGGTCCTATGGAAATTACTGGTGATGGGAACACATCATGTATCAGACTTTATAAAAGAGTAAATTCCTAAACTATGGAAAACACATTAGTGATCAGGAGAGAAAAGAATCAGTCTATAGCAGGTCCTATGAAATTACTGGGATGGGACCACATCATTTATCAGACTTTATAAGAGGAGTAAATTCCTAACATATGGAAACACATTAGTGATCAGGAGAAAAGAATCAGTCTATAGCAGGTCCTATGGAAATTACTGGTGATGGGAACACATCATGTTATCAGACTTTATAAGAGGATTAAATTCCTAAACTATGGAAAACACATTAGTGATCAGGAGAGAAAAGAATCGATCTATAGCAGGTCCTATGAAATTACTGGGGATGGAACACATCATTGTATCAGACTTTATAAGATGAGTAAATTCCTAAACTATGGAAAACACATTATTGATCAGGAGAGAAAGAATCAGTCTATAGCAGTCCTATGGAATTACTGGGGATGGGAACACATCATGTATCAGGCTTTATAAGAGGAGTAAATTCCTAAACTATGGAACACACATTAGTGATCAGGAGAGAAAGAATCAGTCTATAGCAGGTCCTAGGAAATTACTGGGGAGGGGAACACATCATGTATCAGGCTTTATAAAGGAGTAAATTCCAAACTATGAAAACACATTAGTGATCAGGAGAGAAAAGAACACTATAGCAAGGTCCTATGGAAATTACTGTGGTGGAACCATCATGTATCAGCTTTATAAGGGAGTATTCCTAAACTAGGAAAACACATTAGTGATCAGGAGAGAAAAGAATCAGTCTATAGCAGGTCCTATGGAAATTACTGTGATGGGAACACATCATGTATCAGCCTTTATAAGAGGAGTAAATTCCTAAACTATGGAAACACACATTAGTGATCAGGAGAGAAAAGAATCAGTCTATAGCAGGTCCATGAAATTACTGGGATGGGAACACATCATGTTCAGCTTTATAAGAGAGTAAATTCCTAACCTATGGAAACAATTAGTGATCAGGAGAGAAAAGAATCAGTCTATAGCAGGTCCTATGGAAATTACTGGTGATGGGACACATCATGTATCAGGCTTTATAGATGAGTAAATTCCTAAACTATGGAAACACATTATGATCAGAGAGAAAAGAATCAGTCTATAGCAGGTCCTATGGAAATTACTGTGATGGGAACACATCATGTATCAGCTTTATAAGAGATAATTCCTAAACTATGGAAAACACATTAGTGATCAGAGAGAAAAGAATCAGTCTATAGCAGTCCCTGGAAATACTGGGGATGGGAACCCATCATGTATCAGGCTTTATAAAGGAGGTAAATTCCTAAACTATGGAAACACATTAGTGATCAGGAGAGAAAAGAATCAGTCTATAGCAGCCCATGGAAATTACTGGGTGATGGGAACACATCATGTATCAGACTTTATAAGAGGAGTAAATTCCTAAACTATGGAAAACACATTATTGATCAGGAGAGAAAAGAATCGATCTATAGCAGTTCCTTATAAATTACTGGGGATGGGAACACCATCAGTTCATAGCTTATAAGTGAGTAATTCCTAAACTATGGAAAACACATTAGTGATCAGGAGAGAAAAGAATCAGTCTATAGCAGGTCCTATGGAAATTACTGGGGATGGGAACACATCATGTATCAGCTTTATAAAGGAGTAAATTCCTAAACTATGGAACACACATTAGTGATCAGAGAGAAAAAGAATCAGTCTATAGCAGGTCCTATGGAAATTACTGGTGATGGGAACACATCATGTATCAGGCTTTATAAGAGGAGTAAATTCCTAAACTATGAACACATTAGTGATCAGGAGAAAAAAGAATCAGTCTATAGCAGGTCCTATGAAATTACTGGTGATGGGAACACATCATGTATCGAGGCTTTATAAGACGAGTAAATTCCTAAACTATGGAACACATTAGTGATCAGGAGAGAAAAGAATCAGTCTATAGCAGGTCCTATGGAAATTACTGGGGATGGGAACACATCATGTATCGGCTTTATAAGAGAGTAAATTCCTAAACTATGGACACACATTAGTGATCAGGAGAGAAAGAATCAGTCTATAGCAGTCCTATGGAAATTACTGGGGATGGGAACACATCATGTTCAGGCTTTATAGAGGATTAAATTCCTAACTATGGAAAACACATTAGTGATCAGGAGAGAAAAGAATCAGTCTATAGCAGGTCCTATGGAATTACTGGGTGATGGAACACATCATGTATCAACTTTATAAGAGGAGTAAATTCCTAAACTATGGAACACCATTAGTGATCAGGAGAGAAAAGAATCAGTCTATAGCAGGTCCTATGGAAATTACTGGTGATGGGAACATCATGTATCAGGCTTTATAAGACGAGTAAATTCCTAACTATGGAAAACATTAGTGTGATCAGAGAGAAAAGAATCAGTCTATAGCATGTCCTAGGGAAATTACTGGTGATGGAACACATCATGTATCAGGCTTTATAAGAGGAGTAAATTCCTAAACTATGGAAACACATTAGTGATCAGGAAAAGAATCAGTCTATAGCAGGTCCTATGGAAATTACTGGTGATGGGAACACATCATGTTCAGGCTTTATAAGACAGTAAATTCCTAAACTATGGAAACACATTAGGATCAAGGAGAGAAAAATCAGTCTATAGCAGGTCCTGGAAATTACTGGTGATGGGAACACATCATGTATCAGGCTTTATAAGAGGATAAATTCCTAAACTATGAAACACATTAGTGATCAGGAGAGAAAAGAATCAGTCTATAGCAGGTCCTATGGAAATTACTGGGAGGGGAACACATCAGGTATCAGCTTTATAAGGGGAGTAAATTCCTAAACTATGGAAAACACATTAGTGATCAGGAGAGAAAAGAATCAGTCTATAGCAGGTCCTATGGAAATTACTGGGGATGGAACACATCATGTATCAGGCTTTATAAGAGATAAATTCCTAAACTATGAAACACATTAGTGATCAGGAGAAGAAAGAATCAGTCTATAGCAGGTCCTATGGAATTACTGGGGTGAACACATCATGTATCAGGCTTATAGATGAGTAAATTCCTAAACTATGGAAAACACATTAGTGATCAGGAGAGAAAAGAATCAGTCTATAGCAGGGTCCTATGAAATTACTGTATGGGAACAATCATGTATCAGGCTTATAAGAGGATTAAATTCCTAAACTATGGAAAACACATTAGTGATCAGGAAGAAAAGAATCAGTCTATAGCAGGTCCATGGAAATTACTGGGATGGGAACACACATGTATCAGGCTTTATAAGACGAGTATCTCCTATCACCGGGCTCTGCATTCTGACTGTTAGTGAACACATAGCACATATACCAAAATGAGAAAACACCCGGTGGATGCACAAGACTTACCAATGCTTGGGGACCAGGCTCCATATGCTGGGGTAGCTCCCTGGTTCCAAGGTTTCATGGCAGGGGACATTCCCCCCATGGGATTGGGCGCACTACCAAAGAACATGCGGTTGCTGGGGAGAAATGAAAGGGAAACAAAATAAGCAAAAATCATCATCTTTCCTCTTTTGCATACGTCCATCTAGTCCAACCTTTATACCCTAACCCATAATGTCTGTATAACTTACATAGTAACATAGTATTGGAGGTTGTATAAAGACATACATCCATCTAGTCCACCTTTATACCCACCCATAATGCTGTATAACAGTTACATAGTAACATAGTATTGGAGGTGTTAAAACATACGTCCATCTAGTCCAAACTTATACCCCTACCCATAATGTCTGTATAACAGTTACATAGTAACATAGTACTGGAGGTTGTAATTAAGCATACGTCATCTAGTCCAACCTTTATACCCTACCCATAATGTCTGTGTTAGGTTTTTATATATTCTGTATAATCACGTAGCCTAATAGCAGCCATTTTGTTTTCGACTGACTCCTTTTGTGCACATATTACTTAGTCTGTTTTTTCTCAAAATGTACCAACCGTACCTAGCCCAAGCTTTTCTCATGGCCATAATAATACGTTATCTCAAGGTCTTCTGCCTCCTATGTCAACTTGTCTGTTTCTTCGCATTCCAAGACATGTTTTATTATATTGTTTACAGACATAAAGTCTGGTAAAGCCCCTTTTCGTCATGCAAGGTTTTTCCTTTGTTTCATATAGTCCAATGTGGACCCAAAATAAACTGAGATAGTTTTCAGTACATGCCATGTGTGTGTCTCAATTCTATCTCCCGCAGCTGTGAGGCTTTTTCAGTGTTCTAGAACTGGGCATCAAATAATGGTTGGACCAGGTGGATAATTATTACTTACAATTTGGTGTCAGTAAGTGGGGATACAACCTACAGGACCGTAGTATTGAACTTATTAATTTTAGTTCTGTCTTGCTTTGTTCTGTAACTTGTATCAGCAATTGGTATAGATTTTAAAACGTGGGTCGGGAAGGGCGCACGCATGCCCCACGTCTTACAGATAGGTCTGTAAGTAGAGTTCTGTAATAGAATGCCGCAGGTGTGGACTGTGATCGAGTTCTCTTAAGGAAGTTGCTCGTGGGTGATGTTAAATTCTGAAAGAGTTTTTATTCCCTGAGTGAATGTAAAAACTTGGTGCTGGTGTTCTAGAGAGTTAAAGAGTTAAGGTAGACTCCCGCAGGTGGCGATCTGCATTTTTTAGTTCTCCTTTGGAGAGGTAACTGGAGCCGTACAAAGAGATATATTTTCCCTTGATTGATGGATCCCTATTTGCGGGTTTGGACTCGCAACTTGTGGTTGACTACAAGAGTAATACTACTCCCGAGGCGACGACCTGCACCATAGAGAGTTAATGTTTTCTCTTTAACTAAGAGTTTCTTCAGCGTGAAGTGAAGTGTTAAAACACGGGGTTAGGGACGGGGACTTAAGAGTTAAGCTTAACCATTTATAGAACGGACAGTGTGGTCTGGTTCATTTGAAGTTTCGAACTTCTGAGTTGTGTTTCTTTGCTAGCTAGCATTTATACGGACATTGAGAAAACCCTACTATTTGTCTTGTCTGTCTTGCATTCTTTATGTAAGTGTCTGATTATTAGAGTATAAGTTTTTTTTTTTTCCCTCCCTCCTTTTGCTTCGTGTGGATTTGTTTCCCTAATTGTTTCACTGCGCTTATGGTTAACCTTCTTGCTTACAGATGGAGAGTTTCACAGTAAAGGTGTCTGACCCAAACATGATAAGTCATTTAAAGTATATAAAGTGTTTTAATTCTAAGTTTAAGGTTTTCCAACTGTGTGGAAAAATACTGATATTCCGAAGAATTTCCTGGAAACTCAAGAGGATTAGGTGATCCGCATTGGTGGTACAGATTATGGCAATCCATGGTTTGATAATATATTGGGTTGGATAAAAAGATTTATATTCTTATTGTGAGCTCTCTTAAGTGAAATTTTATTATACATCTGATTATATTAATAAGTAAAGTTAATTGGTTAATGCTGTTTTCACTTAGATGTTTGGACTCGATGTTTTCTATTCTGTGTCTAATTCTTTCTTCTTACATTCCTAAACCCGCTTCCCTCCTCCTCTCCTTCATGTCTAACTAGTTGTAAATGGGATTTATAATTGGCGAATGGAGGAGGAATTCACGGAAGGTTTTTTTCTTATACTACAGAGGTTTTTGAGAAAGGTGAAGATTAGAAAGTGAAGGGCAAGGATCTGGTAGAGTTCTGTTGGTGTTAAAGAGGAATCAGCTTGCATAATAGCAAATGTTTATTTGTAATAATTAGATCATTGGTGAGACCCGTTATATCTATAGCTAAGTAGGATGTGAAAATACAGTCACAGATAGTATATCCCCTATGATGGCAGTTGTGATGGATTTTCCCACAAGTGATTCCCTCGCTGGTGGACAGCTCATGGACAGAATGTGTATCCTATTTGTGTTCTTCATATCGAGGTAGCTGTTTAATTTTTTTTGATGATACAGGGACTATGTGCTTCTCTATTAAAGTTTCCTTATAATAATGGTCCCGCAGCTGATTGCAAGTCTTTTGTAGATTTTTTGGGATACTTGCAGAGACTAAGAATATAAAATATTGTCACTATAGGGATAATGGTTCTATTGTTATTGTCTTATTTTCCTTTGAATTATTACCAGATTCCCCTTAATGATAATACCGGATTTAGTAAGTATATTGTGTATCTTAATTTCTTTAGTGGCATAACTTGTTGGAAGTAAAAGTTGATTGTACGTATATTTTTTTATGCCCCTAACCCGCTTTTTAACAGGATATAATTAATAGTATTCTGCTAATGGTTTGTACCTTTGTAAAGCATGAGTAATTATAAGACTATCTTCCTATGTTTATAACCCCTATTTAGCCCGCTCATATACAGATAGTTCCATAGTTTGGGATATTTACCCTTATTAGCATTTTGCCCGATACCCAATGTAATACGTTGTTGATTTTGAGATATGCCTTTTTTCTGCATGTCGGCTGGTGCTACGGCTCAGTCTTTTTGTATTCATTTTTTTTTTGAAAAGTCCCAATTTATGTGTCACTGTTTGACAGAGATTTTGGTGACTTGCCAGTGACAGACTCTATGCTCTCTGTGAAGTGTTAAAATAATAATGGGTTCAGCCACATGGTTCTAGGATTATGTGAAATATGTTAATTGTCAAATATGTTAATGTGGTTATTGTGTATTCAGAGCATGGAGGTATGTAAAATGTTTCTCTCTCCTCAATTGTCTTGCATCAAAGCTTCCAGAAAATACAATATTGCAAAGACTCAGTTCAATATCTTGGTTGTAAATATCTAAGGGTGAATACTGGTCAGCCCCGCCAGAGATAAAGACCATTTCAACACCCTGTGATAAAGCTGAATTGGTCGGCTTCATGAACTTTTCAACAATAATCCCAGCCAGCTCCCACTGGACCAAATGCTCCAAAATGCACCATTAAAGACTGTCCAAACAACATTCCTATGGACACTGCAAATGACAAAGATGTTTAAATAATTGTTATAACATTTACCTCTGCCCCTGCTCTGAGCTTTGTGAATTATGATAAATCTCTTTCATTTGTATTAGAAAGAGAACATTGTAAATCATGGGTGCAGTTGTTATCACAATATCACAGAGACACCTTGAAACTAGTCACTTATTTTTTTTGTTTTCTCTAAGTCTTGGCAATCACTGTTAAGAGAATGCCTCTCTGCAGCTTGTGCAATGCTGGGTGAGGCCCCAATTTTATATATTGGACACGGAGAATGTTAATTAACATCTAATCATGTTTTATAAATGCTAAAGAATAGAATATGAACTATCCGATGTCTCACAGAGTATATGTTATTTTAAATCCATTATGTCTTAGAAGTTAAATATATTCAGGTCTTACCCATAGTATATTCCTTTTATTACTGTATTAGATTAGGTTAAATAATACCCAGTAATTAATATTTAAATATAGGTAAATCTCTACCCAGTTCCGATTTGATCTCTACCAATTAGAGCGTGTTATGGTTGTGTTTTGTGTATAATGTAATATAATCTTCAATTCCCCAGATTCTGTTGGAATTAGTCCGTTACGTGTTTTTGTTTATTTAGCTTAATCTTTTCTTTAACCCGTACTTGTTTTTTGTTTAAGGTTTAAGCTGTTAGTTTATTTTTTTCCAGGTATGATTTTATGTAGTTGGTTTTTGGTAGAATTGGCAGAGAAAGTTTATAAATGAGAATGGTGAGCTGACTTTACATTCATTTAATTTGTGGATTATATTTTCCTTATGTTTTAGTGTTTAAAATGGAATGGATTGTGTGTTCTTTTCATGTTGTTTTTAAGGAATGTTATCTCATAATGTGTATAAGTTGCTATTCTTTCTCCGTTTCTTTTGTTTCTTTCCTGCGTTCATACTTTTCCCCGAAAATGTTATGTTTCGGTTTTAATTTTTTGTTTTCTCCCGATTCTTTTTTTAAAAGTTTTTTTTTTTCAAGTATTGTTTTTTAGACCTTTGGGGTCTTATTAAAGAGGGGATAGTTATAGTAATAATATGGCTCATAAAATCTTAGCCACAAGGTTTATGCCCAAATGTATATACTTAGTAAAAAGAAGATTTGAAAACTTGCTAAAATTATTATTCCTAAATGAGGTTGTCTGTAGGATAGATTCAGATAAAGGACCAGCCTTTACTTCTAAGCTAATACAAGACATTGTGTAATTGATGTTCATTGAATAGAAAGTTTCATATCCCAAGTTCAGATGTTGTTAACGAATGAACCGCACAATAAAAGAGAAGTTAGGAAGGCTCTACTGCAGGTTCTTTCAGTAAATGGGATATTTATTTACCAGTGTATTAGCAGAGGTTCTTCTGGCCCCAATTCTACATCCAAGTTGTCTTCTTTCGAAATTTTAATGGTTAAACTATTCCCTACGCTTTGGGCATTTAAGACAGGGACTTAATTACAGGTGCCTGGAATTTATCCAGGAGCTTATGTGGCAAAACTGATTGAAAATTGAATAGCATCTGTGGTGATGTTTCTTTGTTTTTTTTCTTTATTTTTATTTGCTAGTGCTCCGATGCACCTGTTTAAATCAGGTGATGTGGTGCTTGATGAAGCGTTATGACTCGCACAGCTATCCTTGGTTGAAGGCAATCCATCGTGGAAATGCTGTCCAGAGTAAGCGCGCACCGAATCTGTTGATTGGAGAACAGATGAACCACCGAGATGACCACCGAGATGACTTCAGAGATGACAAAAAACCCACCCTCACAGGAGGAGATGGATGAGTGTACCCAGATTCCAAACCACGTGATAAATTGGCAAATCCAGATGAAATATATTTTCCTGACTGTTCATCTTTTTCATCTTATATCTGTGGTTTTTTTCTATTTTGAATTTATTATATTGCTCCCCGTGTTCCATTCCCCCCAATAACATTTGGGAGTATATTTTAAGAAGCTCCTAGTAAACTGACTTTTGTTTAGGAAATGTAAAAGTGTTCAGCAGACATTATAAGTTACTTGTTTTAGTCGCTATTCCAGTTTCAGTTCCAATATGTCTCCAATACTATCTGACTGATCAACACTAAGATATTGGATCCCAATTATCCGAGAAGATGATGTAACCGGCTTAAATTTTCCAGAATACCTCAACAGATCTCCTTGATGAACTGTAGATATAGTTATGATTCGGACTCAAAATGTTCTGATGCTGAGTTTTGTTTTATTTTTACTTGTCCTGCTGCTACACATGTGTTTTCTGTGAATAATAATATGAAGTGTAATCTCACCTACCAAACGACTCAAATTATGTAACATTGTTTTTTTCAAGAGGGATGGGTTAGGCCTGTGGGAATGTTAGCTACACTTATTTCACTGCTAACATTTCTGGAGGTCCTTGTGCTATAAGCAGATTAGATATGGTGGATAGTCCAAGCACACATTTGCAATCTTCTCTTTCTCTCTGCAGGTAAACGTAATCGCAGGGAATTTATAACTATGCCAGAGGATTGTAAGTCTAATGTAATCCCTATCTGAAACTGAAGTTGTTGCTTTAGGTGTAGTATCGTAGGCGTTCCGGTCTAGCAATATAACTGGTAGACAATTGCTTATCTTGCATTTGTAGTAGCTAAAGAAATAAAATATAACTAGCTCTATCCTTACCAATATGCTAACTGACTATAATCCTGGAACATGCTGTTCCCAGACGTGCTGCTATCGATTATCTACTTTTGTTGCATAGTCAAGGATGTGAAAGTGTTGAGGTAGTGCTGCTTTAACCTTTCTGATCATCCCCCACTATTAAATATCAGAATCAGTACTGTGCAACAACTTAGTAATCACATCAAGGTAGATGATGGTAAATTTTCTTATGGAACATGCTTTTTGGTGGCTTCCCTCCTGGGGTCAGCTTCGCAATATTTTTGGTACAATTATAATAATCTATGTGTTCTGATTCTCGTTGCTGCTGTATCAATGTGCCCCAGGATGTATTTTCTATATTCGCATCTGTTTGCAAGTTTCCTACTAATCGTAAAACTATTGCTCACGCTGCAATGTATAATGAGGTCTCGCTATGAATGCTATGTTCCACTGATAATGTTGCTATACGTTACATAATTCCGTTTAGTTATCCCTTTGGGTAAAAGGGGTGGAACTGTTAGGTTTTTAATATATTCTGTATAATCACGTAGCCTAATAGCAGCCATTTTGTTTCGACTCCCATTTGTGCACATATTACTTAGTCTGTTTTTCTCAAAATGTACACAGCCGGTACCTAGCCCAAGTGTGTTTCTCATGGCCATAAGATAATACGTTATCTCAAGTCTTCTGCCTCCTATGTCAACTTGTCTGTATTCTCGCATTCCAGACATTTATTATATTGTTTACAGACATAAAGTCTGGAAAAGCCCCTTTTTCGTCATGCAAGGTTTTTCCCTTGGTTTCATATATGCCAATGTATGACCCAAAATAACTGAGATAGTTTTCAGTACATGCCATGTGTGTGTCTCAATTCTATCTCCCGCAGCTGTGAGGCTTTTTCAGTGTTCTAAGAACTGGGCATCAAATAATGGTTGGACCAGTGTAGGATATATTATTCTTACAGTCTGTATAACAGTTACATAGTAACATAGTATTGGAGGTTGTATAAAGACATATGTCCGTCTAGTCCAACCTTTATACCCTACCCATAATGTCTGTATAAAAGTTACATAGTAACAGAGTATGGAGTGTGTATTAAGACATACGTCCTCCATCGTCCAACCTTTATACCCTACCCCATAATGTCTGTATAACAATTACATAGTAACATAGTATTGGATTGTTGTATAGATATACTTCCATCTAGTCCAACCTTTATACCTACCCAATGTCTGTATAACAGTTAACCAGTAACACACGTATTGGAGGTTGTATAAAGACATACGTCCGTCTGTCCAACCTTTTACCCTATCCATAATGTCTTCTAACAGTTACATAGTGACACAGTATGGAGGTTGTATAAAGACATACGTCCGTCTAGTCCACCTTATACCCTACCCATAATATCTTATAACAGTAACATAGTAACACAGTATTGGAGGTTTGTATAAAGACCATAACGTCCATTCTAGTCCAACCTTTATACCCTACCCATAATGTGCTGTATAACAGTTACATAGTAACATAGTATTGGAGGTTTGTATAGACACACGTCCATCTAGTCCAACCTTTATACCCTACCCATAATGTCTGTATAACAGTTACATAGTAACACGTATTGGAGGTTGTATAAAGACATACGTCCATCTAGTCCAACCTTTATACCCTACCATAATGTCGGTATAACAGTTACATAGTATATATTGGAGGTTGTATAAAGACATACGTCCATCTAGTCCAACTGTTATACCCTACCCATAATGTCTGTATAACAGTTACATAGTAACATATTATTGGAGGTTGTTAAAGACATACGTCATCTAGTCCAACCTTTATACCTACCATAATGTCTGTATAACAGTTACATAGTAACATAGTATGGGGGTTGTATAAAGACATACGTCCATCTAGTTCACCTTTATACCCTACCCATAATGTCTGTATAACATTACACAGTAACATAGTATTGGGGTTGTATAAAGACATACGTCCGTCTAATTCAACCTTTATACCCTACCCATAATGTCTGTATACAGTTACACAGTAACATAGTATTGGGGTTGTATAAAGACACAACGTCCATCTAGTCCAACCTTTACCCTACCAATAATGTCGTATAACATTTACAACGTAACATAGTATTGGAGGTTGTATAAAGACATACTCCATCAGTCCGACCTTTATACTACCATAATGTCTGTATAACAGTTACACAGTAACATTATTGGAGGTTGTATAAAGACATACGTCCATTAGTCCGACCTTTATACCATACCCCATAATGTCGTATAACCAGTTACATAGTAAACTAGTATTGGAGGTTGTATAAAGACATACCCATCTAGTAAACTCAACCATTATACCCACCCATAATGTCTGATAACAGTTTACATAGTAACATAGTATTGGAGGTTGTATAAAGGACATACGTCATCTGTCCTACCTTATATACCCTACCCATAATGTCTGTATACAGTTACATAGTAACATAGTATTGGAGTTGTATAAAGACATACGTCCATCTAGTCGACCTTTATACCTACCCATAATGTCTGTATAACAGCTACATAGTACTAGTATTGGGAGGTTGTATAAAGGACTACGTCCATCTAGTCCGACCTTTATACCCCCTACCCATAATGTCTGTTAAACAGCTACATAGTAACATAGTATTGGAGGTTGTATACAACAATACGTCCATCTAGTCCGACCTTTATTACCCTACCCATAATGTCTGTATAAACAGTTACATAGTAACATCGTAGAGGTTGTATAAAGACATACGTCCATCCAGTCCGACTTTATAACCCTACTCATAATGTCTGTATACAGTACATATAAACATAGTATTGGAGGTTGTATAAAGACATACGTCCCATCGTCCGACCTTTATACCCTACTTCATAATGTCTTACTAACGTTACATAGTAACATAGTATTGGAGGTTGTATAAAGACATACGTCCATCTATCCGACCTTTATACCCTACCCATAAGGTCTGTATAACAGTTACATAGTAACATAGTACTGGAGGTTGTATTAACACAACGTCCGTCTAGTCCCACCTTTATCCCTACCCATAATGGTCTGTATAAAGTTACATAGTAAACATAGTATTGAGGTGTGTATTAGACATACGTCCATCAGTCCAACCTTTATACCCTACCCATAATTTGTATAACATTTACATAGTAACATAGTATTGGATGTTTGTTAAGATATACGTCCATCTAGTCCAACCTTAGTACCACCACCCATAATGTCTGTATAACAGTTACACACGTAACACAGTATTGGAGGTTGTATAAAGACATACGTCCGTCTAGTCCAACCTTTACCCTACCCTAATGTCTGTCTAACATTGTACACAGTGACACAGTATTGGAGGTTTGATAAAGACATACGTCCGTCTAGTCCAACCTTTATACCCTACCCTAACTAATATCTGTTATACATTTACATAGTAACACAGTATTGGAGGTTGTATAAAGACATACGTCCATCTGGTCCAACCTTTATACCCTACCCATAATGTCTGTATAACAGTTACATGTAACATAGTATTGGAGGTTGTATAAAGACATACGTTCCATCTAGTCCAACCTTTTATACCCTACCCATAATGTCTTTGTATACAGTTACATAGTAACATAGTATTGGAGGTTGTAAAAACCACACGTCCATCTAGTCAACCTTTATTACCCTACCCATAATATCTGTATAACAGTACATAGTAACACAGTATTGGAGGTTGTATAAAACTACGTCCATCTAGTCCAACCTTTATACCTACCCATAATGTCTGTATAACAGTTACATAGTAACCTAGTATTGGAGGTTGTTAAAGCATACGTCCATCTAGTCCGACTTTATACCCTACCCATAATGTCTGTATAACAGTTACATAGTAACATAGTATTGGAGGTTGTATAAAGACATACGTCCATCTAGTCCAACCTTTATACCCTACCCATAATGTCTGTATAACAGTTACATAGTAACATAGTTTGGAGGTTGTATAAAGGACATACGTCTATCTAGTCCGACCTTTAACCCTTCCTATAATTTCTTATACAGCTACATAGTAACATAGTATTGGAGGTTGTATAAAGACATACGTCCATCTAGTCCAACCTTTTAACCCTACCTAATGTCTGTATAACGTTACATAGTAACATAGTATTGGAGGTTATATAAAGACATACGTCCATCCAGTCCGACCTTTATACCCTACTCATAATGTCTGTATAACAGTACATAGTAACATAGTATTGGAGGTTGTATAAAGACATACGTCCATCCAGTCCGACCTTTTATACCCTACTCATAATGTCTGTATAACAGTTACATAGTAACATATATTGGAGGTTGTATAAAGACATAACTCCATCTAGTCCCGACCTTTATACCCTACCCATAATGTCTGTTAAACAGTTACATAGTACATAGTACTGGAGGTTGTATAAAGACATACGTCGTCTAGTCCAACCTTTATACCCTACCCATAATGTCTGTCTAACAGTTACATAGTGACACAGTATTGGAGGTTGTATTAAAGACACACGTCCATTAGTCCAACCTTTACCCTACCCATAATATCTGTTATAACAGTTACCATAGTAACACAGTATTGGAGGTTGTATAAAGACATACGTCCATCTAGTCCAACCTTTATACCCTACCCATAATGTCTGTAAACAGTTACATAGTATTGGAGGTTGTATAAGACATACGTCCATCTTTCCACACTTTATACCCTACCCATAATGTCTGTATAACAGTTACATAGTAACATAGTATTGGAGGTTGTATAAAGACACACGTCCATCTAGTCCAACCTTTATATCCACCCATAATGTCTGTATAAACAGTTACATAGTAAAATAGTATTGGAGGTTGTATATAAAGCATACGTCATCTAGTCCAACCTTATACCCTACCATTAATGTCTGTATAACAGTTACACAGTAACATAGTTTGGAGGATGTATAAAGACATACGTCCATCTAGTCCAACCTTTATACCTACCCATTAATGTCTGTATAACAGTTACATAGTAACATAGTATGGAGGTTGTATAAAGACATACTCCATCCAGTCCAAACCTTTATACCCTACCCTAATGTCTGTATAACAGTGACTAGTAACATAGTATGGAGGTTGTAATAAAGACATACGTCCATCCAGTCCAACCTTTATACCCTACCCATAATGTCTGTATAACAGTTACATAGGTAACATAGTATTGAGGTTGTTAAAGACACACGTCCATCTAGTCCAACCTTTATACCCTACCCATAATGTGTGTAACACAGTTACATAGTAACATAGTATTGAGGTGTCTAAAGACATACTCCATCTAGTCGCAACCCTTATACCCTACCCATATGTGTGTATACATTACATAGTAACATAGTATTGGAGGTTATAAAGACATACGTCATCTAATCCAACTTTATAATAACCTACCCATAATGTCTGTATAACAGTTACAATAGTAACATAGTATGGAGGTGTTTAATAAGACATACGTCCATCTATCCAAACCTTTATACCCTACCCAAATATGTCTGTCTGAACAGTTACATATAAACATAGTATTGGGGTTGTTATAAAGGACATACGTCCATCTAGCCAACTTTATACCCTACCCATAAGTCTGTATAACAGTACATAGTAAACATAGTATTGGAGGTTGTATAAAGACATACGTCCATCTAGTTCAGTCCACCTTTATACCCTACCCTAATGTTTGTATACAGTTACATAGTAACATAGTAGTTGGGATGTTGTTAAAGCATACGTCCATCTAGTCCAACCTTTATACCCTACCCATAATGTCTGTATAACAGTTACATAGTAACTAGTATTGGATGTTGTATAAAGACATACGTCCATCTAGTCCACCTTTATACCCTAACCCATAATGTCTGAAAACAGTTACATAGTAACATAGTATTGGATGTTGTATAAAGACATACGTCCATCTAGTCCAACCTTTATACCCTACCCATAAGTCTGTATAACAGTTACATAGTAACATTATTGGAGGTTGTATAAAGACATACGTCCATCTAGTCAACCTTTACCCCTACCCATTATGTCTGTATAACAGTTACATAGTAACATAGTATTGGAGGTTGTATAAAGACATACGTCCATCTAGTCCAACCTTTATACCCTATTGTACTCACGTCCACCTGCTCCAAGTCCAGGAATGTTGGTTGGAATTTCCATCCCGAATTTACACTTTTCAGCATCAAGCAATAGGTCAAAGCAGCCAGTGCCAGCCGGAGCAAGCTGACCCAGTCTAATGTTCTCAGACACACCTTCATGGGATCACTCCTCTCCATGAGCAGCAGCTCATGAGCACATCCACCTATGGGAAGGAAAGCCTTCATAATATCCCAACAGGATCCCATCAGAAAAGAAACATGATGTGAATCACTCCAGTCTCTTCAAAGGAACTTTCATAAGGGGACCCGTGTCCCTGCCGTTGACACCGTGGACGTAGTGATGGCCCTAAGATGCCCCTGCAGGTCATGGTATCACATAGCAGGGCCAAGTGGGCGTAGTTTTACGGAGAACCATCAAACGATATGACATGGTACAATTCTCTCCGGGCTTTCCTTACTGCTTTCAATGCCCAAGACCTGCAAAAAACAAAGTCAATGAAATAAAGAGCAAAACTTAAAGGCTAGAAAAACAACACCCTAGGTCCTCCTACCGTGAAGAATCTCCACAATATCGTTAGACGTGGTTCGAACAGGATCCACGTCCTTCTCACTGGAGGACTCGCATTGAGTCTGACCCCATCTGTTTTCCAGAATCCATTCTTGTAGGGCTTGAACTCTCCATGCTCGGTAATAAGATCTTTTTTCTTATTGTCGGTCTGGGAAGATCATATAGACTCCTGCACGAAGATTTACAACAAGCCATGTGTTGGGTTAGGATGCCATAGATCACGTCTTAATACAAAAGCAGCAAGTTGGGCTGCACATCACATTCATATGGTCACATGACAGCCAAGCCTACGTAACGGTTCTCTGCTGGTTTCAAACATGCAATTCGGTTCCATTCTAAACATTTTAGACTTTAAAGCGAACAAGCCACAAATCTATAAAACACACCGGGACAGTTGGATGAAGAATGAGCCAGAAAATGGCCAAAGTTCAAACCTTGCTGAACGTGTTCAATCCTCTGCAAGGTCATGTCGTCAGCATGTTTGATTCAATACAACGCAGGAACACGTCGTCATCCATCTTGTCAACCACTTCCTCTTCCTGCCACAACAGGAGACACAAATTATCTTTAGGGTAACGGCAACATTAGCGACCCAGGTCCCATAGTGATCCATTCTATCACTGGCTCTTACCTCCTGCATTTTGTTCTCCTCGCTGTTCATTATACGGATTCGTAGAACCAGTTTTCAGCGTTGTATCATTGAAGATACAATTCAGGTCATCACCAAATCCTGTAAACAGAGAGAGACGTGAAACACGTTGGAAAAATGACAGAATAGGAAAGACCAGGAAGTCCGCTTACTGACCCAGCATTGATCTTCTCAGCTATCTGCTCCATGGTAATGCTTCCGGTCAGTCATGTGCTTCCGGTCTAATCCACACGGAGAGCAGCCAGGAGAGATCCGAGACACGTCAAAGTCCGGCGGCATTTCGTAATAAACATTCACCATCCTGGTCTTCGGCTACCAACGGTGTGTTTTGAGGATTTGGTCATAGTAAAGGCCGTGTTTGCAGTGACCTTACGCAGTGTTGTATTCCAAACGACACAGTATGTCCTAATGAAAGCAAGATCCATAGAACAAGGCAGTCAGGGAAATCCTTCTAAACCTCAGATCATCATTGAAGTTTTGACCAGATGTGCTAGATATTTTGTTCCTACACCACAACCCACAGATAATGGTGACCCCCCCCCATAACAAATCCATAGGATGGAGCCTTGCTGTATATTCAGGCTGTTTGCATAAATAATGATCTATCTTGCACATCATTTAAAGGGAACTGTGCCCTCCATTGAAAGAGCTCACTCATTCCTTTCAAACAAGCCTAAAATAATGTTTCTTGATGGGTTCTGTTCCGAGTTATATAACTCATCGAGTTTTACTCCTACTCTGCGTGGCTGGCTAGTGTTAAGCGGTGTCCAGGTCCCACCCCATAAATAAATCTTTATTGATGCTAGTTACAGGGCTGCCATCAATATCTGTGCTTATTCTGCCTCTCGACACCTTGGGAGAGAAAAAAATAATTTAAGGCTTGTGGCGACCTTTAAGAAAGACTATAGGGTGTGGCAGATTAATACCGCGTTCAAGCAGTTGGATACAAGTGGACATGCTCAAGCCAGGGGCTTGCTGTTGAGGTCACAGCCCATTGTAAAGAGGAATAGACAGCAGCGCTCGAAGCTTGGGGATAGACAGCAGCCGGAAGCTTGGATAGACAGCAGGGTAGCCGGAAGCTTGGATAGACAAAGACAGACACCGGAAGCTTGGATAGACACGGCAGACCGGAAGCTTGGATAGACAGCAGCCGGAAGCTTGGATAACAATCACCCGGAAAGCTTGGATTACAGCAGCCGGAAGCTTGGATAGACAAGCAGGCACCGGAAGCTTGGATAGACAGCAGGCACGAAGCTTGATAGACAGCAGCCGAAGCTTGGATAGACAGCAGCCGAAGCTTGGATATAGCAGCAGATCCGAAGCTTGGATAGACAAGCAGCTAGAAGCTTGGATAGACAAGCAGCTAGAAGCTTGGATAGGACATAGCAGCTTAGAATTGCTTGGATAGAGAGCAGCAATTAAAGAAGCTTGGATAGCTTATCAAGAAAGCAGGTGGAGCAGAATAAGTTGAA
>JAACNH010000854.1:29159-76772 GCA_019447015.1 Hymenochirus boettgeri | reverse complement strand
CCTGGAACTGGGTCTGTATTAATAACTCACTTTAAATTTACAATATCCAGAGAAATCAACGTGAATATACGATGACCTGGAAGGTCCATTCTAGTCCACCCTGTATCCCCCCTACCCATAAGGTTGGTTATGAACAGTACATAGTACATAGGTATGGGAGTGGTATAAAGACTTACGTCCATCTAGTCCAACCTTTATACCCTACCCATAATGTCTGTTAACAGTTACATAGTAACATAGTATTGGAGGTGTATAAAGACTACGTCCGTCTAGTCCAACCTTTATACCCTACCCATAATATCTGTATACAGTTTACATAGTAACATAGTATTGGAGGTTGTATAAAGACATTACGTCCATCTAGTCCAACCTTATACCCTACCCATAATGTCTGTATAAACAGGTACATAGTAACATAGTATTGGAGGTGTGTATAAAGCGACGTCCATTAGTCCAACCTTTAACCCTACCCATAATGTCTGTATAACAGTTTACATAGTAACATAGTATTGGAGGTGTATAAAACATACGTCGCATCTAGTCCAACCTTTATACCCTACCCATAAATGTCTGTATAACAGTTACATGTAAACATTGTATGGAGGTTGTATAAGAATACATCGTCTAGTCCAACCTTTATACCCTACCCATAATGTCTGTATAACAGTTACATAGTAACAAGTATTGGAGGTTGTATAAAGACATACGTCCTTATAGTCAACCTTTACCTACCAATAATGTCGTATAACAGTATACATATACATGTATTGAGGTTGTATAAAGCATACGTCCGTCTAGTCAACCTTTACACCTACCCATAATGTATCTTATAACAGTTACATAGTAACATAGTATTGGAGGTTGTATAAGACATACGTCCATCTAGTCCAAACCTTATACCTACCCATAATGTCTGTATAACAGTACTAGTAACATAGTATTTTTTGAGGTTTAAAAGACATACGTCCATCTAGTCAACCTTTATACAACTACACTAATTGTCTGGTATAACAGTTACATAGAACTAGTATTGAGGTTGTATAAAGACATACGTCCTCTAGTCCAACTTTATACCTACCCATAATGTCTGTATAACAGTTACATAGTAACATAGTATTGGAGGTTGTATAAAGACATACGTCCATCAGTCCAACCTTTATACCCTACCCATAATGTCGTTATAACAGTTACATAGTAACATAGTATGGAGGTTGTATAAAGACATACGTCATCTAGTCCAACCTTTATACCTACCCATAATGTCTGTATAACAGTTAACATAGTTACATAGTATTGGAGGTTTATAAGACAACATCCATCTAGTCCACCTTTATACCCTACCCATAATGTCTGTATAAAACAGTTACATAGTAACATAGTATGGAGGTTTATAAAGACATATCCATCTGTCCAACCTTTATATACCCTACCCATAATGTCTGTATAAACAGTTACATAGTAACATAGTATTGGAGGTTGTATAAAGAATACAGTCCATCTAGTCCAACCTTTATAACCCTACCCATAATGTCTGTATAACAGTTAAATAGTAAACATATATTGGAGTTGTATAAGACATAGTCCATCTAGTCCAACCTTTATTACCCTACCCATAATGTTGTATAACAGTTACATAGTACAAGTATTGGAGGTGTATAAGACATATGTCCATCTAGCTCAACCTTTACCCTACCCTATGTCTCTGTATAACAGTTACAAGTAAAAGTATGGTGAGGTTTATAAAGACATACAATCCATCTAGTCGACCTTTATACCCACCCATAATGTCTGTTATAAACAGTTACATAGTAGACATTAGTATGGAGGTTGATATAAAGACATACGTCCATCTAGTCCACCTTTATCCCCTACCCATATGTCTGTATACAGTTAACAGTAACATAGTATTGGAGGTTGTATAAAAGACATACGCCATTCTAGTCCAACCTTTTACCCATACCCATAATGTCTGACTATAACAGTTACATAGTAACATAGTATGGAGTTAATAAAGGACATACGTCCATCTGTCCCTTTATACCTATTGTCTTACGTCACTGCTCCAAGCAGGAGTTGGTATGGAATTCCATCCCGAATTTACACTGTTCAGCAGTCAAGAAATAGCAAAAGCAGCAGTCCAATAGGAGCAAGCTCACCGCATAAGTTCTCATAACTACTTCATGGGATCACTTCTATGAGCACAGCTCCATACACATCCCACCTATGGGAGGTACAGGAAAGTCCATTCAGTGTATATCCATACATGATCCATCAAGAAAGAAAACAATTTGAAACCTCACAGCTCTTCGAACATTCAAAGTACCTGTTTAGGAGAGTGAGCATAAGACACAGTCCATCACTAGCCAACGGTTTATACCTCAACCTAAACATTGGCTACAACCTTCAGTGTATCCATAGTCAACAAGTCAATGAATAAAGACACTAGTGAACATTAGAACTTATCTCCTACCTAATTCCACAATATCGTTAGACGTGGTGTCGAACAGATTCCAGTCCTTTCCACTGAGGACTCCGCATTAGCTGACCCCATCTGTTTCCAGAATCCATTCATGTAGGCTTTGAACTCTCCTCCTCGTAATAATGATCTTTTTCTTATGTCGTCCTGGGGAGATGCATATAGACCTGCACGAAGATCTACCCCACACAACCTATGTGTTGGTTAGGTGCCACAGATCACGTCTTAAACAAAGCTGGCAGTTGGGCTGCACATCGCATTCATATGGTCACATGACAGCCAAGCCTAACTAATGGTTCTCTGCTGGTTTCAAACATGCTAATTCAGTTCCATCTAAACATTTTAGACTTTAAAGCGAACAAGCCACAATCTATAATTGTAAACAAACAACAAAGAGTATAGAGGAACTATGGCTGTAAAATATATAAATTTATTTATCAAATAAGTAAAAAGATCAGATTATGATACAGGTATATCAAGATTTACGTATATACAATCATAACTAAATGCAAATACAAACCCCCTTAATCGAATCCTAACACAGTCTTTAAGGACAATAATACATCACAGTGTGAGTCAACGATACTTATCAGTCAAATCAATGGGTAGAAGTCGTGCCGAGGTTCATGTCAAAGTCCTAGTATCGAGGCTAAAAACATCACGTATCAATCATCTGTGGGAGCAGAAAAAAGTGGGGTGACTAGCACCAACGCGTTTCGGCATAGCTTTATCAATGGCCGCTAGCTGTCGTCCGTGTGAGGGTTCGGTTATAAAGTATCGTGTTTCAACCAATCAAACATACTGGGCGATGATTTGTCTTAACACTATTATGAGGTTTGTTTGTGATGGTAAACAGATACTATAACTTTGTGACTTAAAGACTGTGTTAGGATGCGGATTAAGGGTGTTATTTGATATTTTATTATGATTGTATTATCGTAAATATTGATATACCTGATCATATATCTGATCTTTTTACTTATTTGATCAACTAAATTTATATATTTTAGCATAGATATCCTCTATACGTCTTTTGTGTTTGTTTACATAGATTTGTAGGATAGGGTTTTATATTAATTAACGGGACTCTTCTGTTTTTTCTACAAAGATCTATAAAACACACCGGGACAGTTTGGTAAAGAATGAGCCAGAAAATGGCCAAAGTTCAAACCTTGCTGATCTGTTCAATCCCCTGCAAGGTATGTCCGTAGCATGTTTGATTTTGCATACACGCAGGAACACGTCGTCATCCATCTTGTCAACCACTTCCTCTTCCTGCCACAACACGAGACACCAAATTATCTTTAGGGTAACGGCACATTAGCCGACCCAGGTCCCCATAGTGATTCCATTCTATCACTGGCTCTTACACTCCTGCATTTTTGTCTCTCGCTTGTTATTATACGGATTCGTAGAACCAGTTTTTCAGCGTTGTCATCATTGAAGATACAATTCAGGTCATCACCAAATCCTGGTAAAACAGAGAAGACGTGAAACACGTTGGAAAGATTACAGGGGAATAGGAAAGACCAGATATCCGCTCTACTGACCGCATTGATCTTCTCAGCTATCTGCTCCATGGTAAGCTTCCGTCAGTCATGTGCTTCCGGTCTAATTCCACAACGGAGCACCAGGGAGAGATCCGAGACACGTCAAAGTCCGGCATTTCGTTAAATAAACATTACCCATTCCTGGTCTTTTTCGGCTACCACGGTGTTTTAGGATTTGGGTCATAGTAAATGGCCGTGTTTTGCATGACCTTACCAGTGTGTTGTATGCTCCAAACGACACCAGTATGTCCTAAATGAAAGCAAGATCCATAGAACAAGGCAGTCAGGGAAATCCTTATCTAACTCAGTCAAGAATCATCATTGAAGTTTTGCCAGAGTGCTAGAATTTTGTTCCTAAACCACAAACACACAGATAATGGTGACCCCCCCCCATAAACATAATCCATAGGATGGACCTTGCTGTTAATTCAGCTGTTGCCTAAATAATGATCTATCTGCACATCATTTAAAGGGATAACTGTGCCCTCATTGAAAAGAGTTCAATCATACCTCTCAAACAAGCCTACTAAAAATATGTTTCTATGAGGTTTCTGTTACCGATTATAGACTCATCGAGTTGTTACTTCCTACTCTGCTTGGCTGGCTAGTTATAGCGGGTGTCACAGGTCCCCACCCCATAAATAAATCTTTATTGATGCTAGTTTACAGTTAGCGCGTCCCCTCATTGATCAAACTGTGCTTATTTCTGCCTCTCGAACCCTTGGAGATGTGAGAAAAAATAATTTTAAGGCGTTGTGGCTGAACTTTAAGAACTATAAATGGTTGTGGCCGATATCTCGTCGGTTCAAGCAGTTGGATACAAGTGGACATGCTCAAGCCAGGGGCTTGCTGTTGAGGTCACAGCCCATTGTAATGGAATAGACAGCAGCCGGAAGCTTGGATAGACAGCAGCCGGAAGCGGGAGACAGCAGCAGTTGGATAGAAGCAGCGGAAGCTTGGATAACAGCAGCCGGAAGCTTGGATAGACAGCAGCCGGAAGCTTGGATAGACAGCAGCCGGAAGCTTGGATAGACAGCAGCCGGAAAAGCTTGGATAGACAGCAAGCGGAAGCTTGGATAGACAGCAGCCGGAAGCTTGGATAGACAGCAGCCGGAAGCTTGGATAGACAGCAGCTAGAAGCTGGATAGACAGCAGCTAGAAGCTTGGATAGACACAGCTAGAATATGAATAGACAGCAGCTAGAGCTTGAATAGACAGCAGCTAGAAGCTTGGATAGACAGCGCTAGAAGCTTGATAGACAGCAGCTAGAATCTTGGATAGACAAT
The DNA here is from genome assembly GCA_019447015.1 of Hymenochirus boettgeri. Taxonomy (NCBI): domain Eukaryota; kingdom Metazoa; phylum Chordata; class Amphibia; order Anura; family Pipidae; genus Hymenochirus; species Hymenochirus boettgeri. The sequence continues at coordinate 71,460 of JAACNH010000854.1, read as the reverse complement.
TAGAGCTTGGATAGACAGCAGCTAGAAGCTTGGATAGACAGCAGCTAGCAATATTGAATAGACAGAAGCTAGAAGCTTGGATAGACAGCAGCTAGAAGCTTGGATAGACAGCAGCTAGAGCTTGAATAGACAGCAGCTAGAATATTGAATAGACAGCAGCTAGAAGCTTGGATAGACAGAGCTAGAATATTGAATAGACAGCACTAGAAGCTAGAGCAGCTAGAATTGAATAGACAGCAGCTAGAATTGATGACAGCAGCTAGAAGCTGAATAGACAGCAGTAGAAGCATGATCCGGAGTCATTTTAAAGGTAAGAGGACATTTTTATAAAGGGCGACAGTTCCCTTTAACACGGATATAAAATAAAAGTTAAACAGAATCACCAACCTTCGCCCTTTCAGCATCTCTTGCAGACGCCCCAGCAGAAGACAGTCAGTGAAGGAGTCTTTGGCTTCTTGGAGATATTGATTAACTCCTTCAAACGCGGGACTCCCAAAGTGACGTTTTTGGCAGACACACCAGCGTAGTGAAAGGTGTTTAGAGTCATCTGAGTGGCTGGCTCCCCTAGAGACTGAGCAGCCAATGCTCCCACCATTTCCCCAGGGTGAGCCTGAAATAGAAGTTTGGTCACCATTCGTCTTTCTAAATGTACTGGCAATTCTTTGTGTGGTCTTGTACCCTACAACTTCCTATGTTCTGCTATTACTTACAATGGCTTGGTTGAATTTGGACTCTATTTCCCCCAGAAGCCAATCAAAAGCCTCTCCACTCAGTCTGAACTCCTCCACCATTCTCCGGCTGCAAAGCGTTGAGCGCAGATGTATGTTAAACAGGAGGGTGGCGTTTTCCTGGGCTTGTCGGCTTAGCGGATCATCCCCATTTACAATCACCAGTTTCTTGCTTAGTTCCTTAACCCCTATTGGAGACATAAAAGGTGAAGTCAGGTGTAGCCACATTATAGATAAATACGTCCCGTGATACTTCTCTTACCATCTAGAACTTTAATTGGATGAAGTAGAAAGACAAATACGTCCCGTGAGAACACAACACACAAATAATACTTCTCTTACCATCTAGAACTTTAATTGGATGAAGTAGAAAGACAAATACGTCCCGTGAGAGCACAACACACAAATAATACTTCTCTTACCATCTAGAACTTTAATTGGATGAAGTAGAAAGACAAATACGTCCCGTGAGAACACCAACACACAAATAATACTTCTCTTACCATCTAGAACTTTAATTGGATGAAGTAGAAAGACAAATACGTCCCATGAGAACACAACACACAAATAATACTTCTCTTACCATCTAGAACTTTAATTGGATGAAGTAGAAAGACAAATACGTCCCATGAGAACACAACACACACAAATACTTCTCTTACCATCTAGAACTTTAATTGGATGAAGTAGAAAGACAAATACGTCCCATGAGAACACAACACACAATAATACTTCTCTTACCATCTAGAACTTTAATTGGATGAAGTAGAAAGACAAATACGTCCCATGAGAACACAACACACAATAATACTTCTCTTACCATCTAGAACTTTAATTGGATGAAGTAGAAAGACAAATACGTCCCGTGAGAAGCACAACACACAAAATACTTCTCTTACCATCTAGAACTTTAATTGGATGAAGTAGAAAGACAAATACGTCCCGTGAGAACACAACACACAAATAATACTTCTCTTACCATCTAGAACTTTAATTGGATGAAGTAGAAAGACAAATACGTCCCGTGAGAACACAACACACAAATAATACTTCTCTTACCATCTAAACTTTAATTGATGAAGTAGAAAGACAAATACGTCCCGTGGAGCACAACACACAAATAATACTTCTCTTACCATCTAGAACTTTAATTGGATGAAGTAGAAAGACAAATACGTCCCGTGAGACACAACACACAATAATACTTCTCTTACCATCTAGAACTTTAATTGGATGAAGTAGAAAGACAAATACGTCCCATGAGAAACACAACACATAATACTTCTCTTACCATCTAGAACTTTAATTGGATGAAGTAGAAAGACAAATACGTCCCATGAGAACACAACACACAAATAATACTTCTCTTACCATCTAGAACTTTAATTGGATGAAGTAGAAAGACAAATACGTCCCGTGAGAACACAACACACAATAATACTTCTCTTACCATCTAGAACTTTAATTGGATGAAGTAGAAAGACAAATACGTCCCATGAGAACACAACACACAAATAATACTTCTCTTACCATCTAGAACTTTAATTGGATGAAGTAGAAAGACAAATACGTCCGTGAGAACACAACACACAAATAATACTTCTTACCATCTAGAACTTTAATTGATGAAGTGAAAGACAAATACGTCTGAGACACAAACACACAATAATACTTCCTTACCATCTAGAACTTTAATTGGATGAAGTAGAAAGACAAATACGTCCCGTGAGAACACAACACACAATACTTCTCTTACCATCTAGAACTTTAATTGGATGAAGTAGAAAGACAAATACGTCCCATGAGAACAAACCACAATAATACTTCTCTTACCATCTAGAACTTTAATGGATGAAGTAGAAAGCAAATAGTCCCTGAGACACAACACACAAATAATACTTCTCTTACCATCTAGAACTTTAATTGGATGAAGTAGAAAGACAAATACGTCCCATGAGACACAACACACAATAATACTTCTCTTACCATCTAGAACTTAATTGGATGAAGTAGAAAGACAAATACGTCCCATGAGAACACAACACACAAATAATACTTCTCTTACCATCTAGAACTTTAATTGGAGAAGTAGAAAGACAATACGTCCCATGAGAACACAACACACAAATAATACTTCTCTTACCATCTAGAACTTTAATTGGATGAAGTAGAAAGACAAATACGTCCCATGAGAACACAACACAACAAATAATATTCTCTTCTGTATAACAGTTACATAGTAACATAGTATTGGATGTTGTATAAAGACATACGTCCATCTAGTCCAACCTTTATATCCTTCCCATAATGTCTGTATAACAGTTACATAGTAACATAGTATTGGAGGTTGTATAAAGACATACGTCCAGTCCATCTAGTCCAACCTTTATAACCTACCCATAATGTCTGTATAACAGTTACATAGTAACATAGTATTGGAGGTTGTATAAAGATATACGGTCATCTAGTCCAACCTTTATACCCTACCCATAATGTCTGTATAACAGTTACATAGTAACATAGTATTTGTGGTTGAATAAAGACATACATCCATCTAGTCCAATCCATCTAGCAATATCCTCATTTCCTGCCTAACTGTTCATCCAGAGGAAGGCAAAAAAAAACCCAAAACAATTATGAAGGGGAAAAAATTCCTGACTGGCAATCGGAAATATCCCTGGATCAACTCTACTTTATATGTTGTAACTAGCAACATTCCTTGTTTTTTAGAAACTCATCCAGCGTGACGAACAGAAGTGCAATGTAAAACCCCATAGACAAGGTCTTTATTTGGCATGGTCCACCAGTATGGCAGCTCCAACATTGTTTCACCGTCATGGGTAATCACAGGGTTAAATTCATGTTTGATCAGTGTACGCTCTGAGCTTTCGTCAACTTTTAATAAATGATATAAAACAATTTATAGGCTATCGTCCTATTCTGAGTATATCCCAAAACGCTACTATAGAGAAGTATTTAGATATATATAACTGTATTATAGAGTAATAGGGATGGTTTTTCTTAACAGGTCATTCCGCTGTTTTCTCGGAATGTGGTGGCAGCGAGGATATTGATATTAATTAATATTAATTGTGTAGGATATGGTTTGTTCACTAACCCCACCGGGTCCGATCTGTTTTATTCGCCTGTCGGTTGCTTGGAGTGTGTTTTCCGGTAGCTTATAGGTGGATGGGCGTCGCGGCCCGGAGGGTTCGTGTCATCCAGCTTTTTATTAAACTGACCAATGAACCTGCCATAACAACGTCCACTGGAAGACAGTTCCATAGCTTTACCGTTCTCACAGTGACAAACCCTTTCCCAACTCTACTTTATGTATCAATACCAGTAACTTGTAACATTCCTTGTTTGTAGATCAGGTTACAAAATCCCCCCAGTATACAGCTGGCAAAGGCTGCAAATTCTCTAAATGTTTTAGTCATGAGGATTACAATTACCCGAACATTGATTGGAGTAGGGGAAACTTCAACACCAAATCTATATTACAATGTAACTGTTATACAGACATAATGGGTAGGATATAAAGGTTGGACTAGATGGACGTATGTCTTTATACAACCTCCAATACTATGTTACTATGTAACTGTTATACAGACATTATGGGTAGGGTATAAAGGTTGGACTAGATGGACGTATGTCTTTATACAACCTCCAATACTATGTTACTATGTAACAAGCTATCTCCTTGCCCACCATCCCACTTTGCAAATGACTTACTCTGGGCAGACCAGGCAGTTCATTATCCACCATTGTGGCCACATGGAACTGAGAAGCTTCACATCCTCAGCAATCACGTGGGCTGCAGCGTCCATTCTGCTCATTGCGTCTTTTTGTTGTTAATCTTCACAATATCAGCCAGTTTGTGTGTTAATGTCATCCTGAGAAAGATCAGGTTTACAAAATCCCCCCAGTATACAGCTGGCAAAGGCTGCAAATTCTCTAATGTTTTAGTCATGAGGATTACAATTACCCGAACATTGATTGGAGTAGGGGAAACTTCACACACCAAATCTATATACAATGTAATAATGTTATACAGACATATGGTGATATTAAGGTTGGACTAGATGGACTATGTCTTTATACAACCTCCAATACTATGTTACTGTGTAACTGTTATACAGACTTATGGGTAGGTATAAAGTTTGAACTAGATGGACGTATGTCTTTATATAACCTCCAATACTATGTTACTATGTAACTGTATACAACTTATGGGTAGGTATAAAGGTTGGACTAGATGGACGTATGTCTTTATACAACCTCCAATACTATGTTACTATGTAACTGTTATACAGATAATGGGTAGATATAAAGGTTGGACTAGATGGACGTATGTCTTTTACAACCCCATACTATGTTACTATGTAACTGTTATACAGACATTATGGGTAGGGTATAAAGGTTGGACTAGATGGACGTATGCTTTATACAACCTCCAATACCTGTTACTATGAACTGTTATACGACATTATGGGTAGGTATAAGGTTGGACTGATGACGTATGTCTTATACAACCTCCAATACTATGTTACTGTGTAACTGTTATACGAAATTATGGGTGGGTATAAAGTTTGGACTAGATGGACGTATGTCTTTATACAACCTCCAATACTATGTTACTGTGTAACTGTTAACAGACATTATGGGTAGGGTATAAAGGTTGGACTAATGGACGTATGTCTTTATACAACCTCCAATACTATGTTACTGTGTACTGTTATACAGACATTATGGGTAGGGTATAAGGTTGGACTAGATGGACGTATTGTCTTTATACCACCTCCAATACTATGTTACTATTAAAGGTATACACATTATGGGTAGGGTATAAAGGTCGGACTAGATGGACGTATGTCTTTATACACCTCCAATACTATGTTACTATGTAACTGTTATACAGACATTATGGGTAGGGTATAAAGGTTGGACTAGATGGACGTACGTCTTTATACAACCTCCAATACTATGTTACTATGTAACTGTTATACAGACATTATGGTGGGTATAAGGTTGGACTGGATGGACGTATGTCTTTTATAACCTCCAATACTATATTACTATGTAACTTTTATACAGACATTATGGGTAGGGTATAAAGGTTGGACTGGATGGACGTATGTCTTTATACAACCTCCAATACTATGTTATATGTAACTGTTATACAGACATTATGGGTAGGGATAAGGTCGGACTGGATGGACGTTGTCTTTATACACCCTCCAATACTATGTTACTGTGTAACTGTTATACAGACATTATGGTAGGGTATAAAGGTCGGACTAATGGACGATGTCTTTATACAACCTCCAATACTATGTTACTGTGTAACTGTTATACAGACATTATGGGTAGGGTATAAAGGTTGGACTAGATGGACGTATGTCTTTATACAACCTCCAATACTATGTTACTATGTAATGTTATACAGACATTATGGGTAGGGTATAAAGGTTGGACTAGTTGGACGTAGTTCTTTATACAACCTCAATACTATGTTACTATGTAACTGTTATACAGACATTATGGGTAGGGTATAAAGGTCGGACTAGATGGACGTATGTTTTTTATACAACCTCCACATACTATGTTACTATGTAACGTTTATACAGACTTATGGGTAGGGTATAAGGTTGGACTAGATGGGTTGTCTTTATACAACCTCCAATACTATGTTACTATGTACTGTTATACAGACATTATGGGTAGGGTATAAAGTGGACTAGATGGACGTATGTCTTTATAACCTCCAATACTATGTTACTATTGTACTGTTATACAGACATTATGGGTAGGGTATAAAGGTTGGACTAGATGGACGTATGTCTTTATACACCTCCAATACTATGTTACTATGTAACTGTTATCAGACATTATGGGTAGGGTATAAGGTTGGACTAGATGGACGTATGTCTTTATACAACTCCAATACTATGTTACTATGTAACTGTTATACAGACATTATGGGTAGGTATTAAGGTCGGACTAGATGACGTATGTCTTTATACAACCTCCATACTATGTTACTATGTAACTGTTATACAGACATTATGGTTAGGGTATAAAGGTTGGACTAGATGGACATAGTCTTTATACAACCTCCAACTATGTTACTATGTAACTGTTATACAGACATTATGGGTAGGGTTAAAGTTGGACTAGATGGACGATGTCTTTATAAAACCTCAATACTATGTTACTATGTAACTGTATACAGACATTATGGGTAGGGTATAAAGGTTGGACTAGAGGACGTATGTCTTTATACAACCTCCAATACTATGTTACTATGTAACTGTTATACAGACATTATGGGTAGGGTATAAAGGTTGGACTAGAGGACGTAGTCTTTATACAACCTCCAATACTTGTTACTATGTAACTTTATACAGACATTATGGGTGGATATAAAGTTGGACTAGAGGACGTATGTCTTTATACAACCTCCAATACTATGTTACTATGTAACGGTTATACAGACATTATGGGTAGGGTATAAAGGTTGGACTAGATGGACGTATGTCTTTATACAACCTCCAATACTATGTTACTATGTACTGTTATACAGACATTATGGGTAGGGTATAAAGGTTGGACTAGATGGACGTATGTCTTTATACAACCTCCAATACTTTTAGATGTAACTGTTATACAGACATTATGGGTAGGGTATAAAGGTTGGACTAGATGGACGTATGTCTTTATAACACCCTCCAATACTATGTAACTGTTTAACTGTTATACAGACATTATGGGTAGGATATAAAGGTTGGACTGGATGGACGTATGTCTTATACAACCTCCAATACTATGTTACGTGTACTGTTATCAGACATTATGGGTAGGGTATAAAGGTTGGACTAGTTGGACGTATGTCTTTATACAACCTCCATACTATGTTACTATGTACGGTTATACAGACATTATGGGTAGGGTATAAGGTTGGACTAGATGGACGTATGTCTTATACAACCCCAATACTATGTTACTTGTACTGTTACAGACATTATGGAGGTATAAAGGTTGGACTAGATGGACGTATGTCTTTATACACCTCCATACTATGTTCTATGTAATGTTATACAGACATTATGGGTAGGGTATAAAGGTGACTAGATGGACGTATGTTTTTATACAACCTCCAATACTGTGTTACTATGTAACTGTTTACAGACTTAGGGTAGGGTTAAAGGTCGGACTAGATGGACGTATGTTTTTATACAACCTCCAAACTGTGTTACTATGTAACGTTATACGACATTATGGGTAGGGTAAAGGTTGGACTAGATGCCGTATGTCTTTTACAACCTCCAATACTGTGTTACTATGTAACTGTTATACAGACATTATGGGTAGGTTATAAAGGTTGGACTAGATGGACGTATGTCTTTATACAACCTCCAATACTATGTTCCTATGTAACTGTTATACAGACATTAGGGGTAGGGTATAAAGGTTGACTAGATGGACGTATGTCTTTATACACCTCCAATACTATGTTACTATGTAACTGTTTTACAGACATTATGGAGGTATAAAGTTGACGATGGACGTATGTCTTTATACAACCTCCATACTATGTTACTATTGTAACTGTATACAGACATTATGGGTAGGGTATAAAGGTTGGACTAGATGGACGTATGTCTTATACAACCTCCAATACTGTGTTACTATGTAACTGTTATACAGACATTATGGGTAGGATATAAAGGTTGGACTAGATGGACGTATGTCTTTATACAACCTCCATACTGTGTTACTATGTACTGTTATATAGACAATGATGGTAGGGTATAAAGGTTGGATAGATGGACGTATGTTCTTATTCACCCTCCATACTATGTTACTATGAACTGTTATACAGACATTATGGGTAGGATTAAAGGTTGGACTAGATGGACGTATGTCTTTATACAACCTCCAATCTATGTTACTATGTAACTGTTATACAGACATTATGGGTAGGATTAAAGGTTGACTAAGGACGTATGTCTTTATACAACCTCCAATACTATGTTACTATGTAACGTTATACAGACATATGGGTAGGGTATAAAGGTTGGACTAGATGGACGTATGTCTTTATACAACCTCCAATACTATGTTACTATGTAACTGTTATACAGACATTATGGGTAGGGTATAAAGGTTGGACAGACGTATGTCTTTATACAACCTCCAATACTATGTTACTATGTAACTGTTATACGACATTATGGGTAGGGTATAAAGGTTGACTAGACGGACGTATGTCTTTATACAACCTCCAATACTATGTTACTAGTAACTTTATACAGACATTATGGGTGGTATAAAGATGGGACTAGATGGACGTATGTCTTTACAACCTCCAATACTGTGTTACTATGTAACTGTTATACAGACATTATGGGTAGGATATAAGGTTGGACTAGATGGACGTATGTCTTTATACAACCTCCAATACTTGTTACATGTAACTGTTATACAGACATTATGGGTAGGGTATAAAGGTTGGATTAGATGGACGTATGTCTTTATACAACCTCCAATACTATGTTACTATGTAACTGTTATACACGACATTATGGGTAGGGTATAAAGGTTGGACAGATGGACGTGTGTCTTTATACAACCTCCAATACTATGTACTAGTAACTGTTATACGACATTATGGGTAGGGTATAAAGGTGGACTAATGGACGTATGTCTTTATACAACTCCAATACTAGTAACTGTGTAACTGTTATACAGACATATGGGTAGGGTAAAGGTTGGACTGGATGGACGTATGTCTTTATACAACCTCCAATACTATGTACTATGTAACTGTTATACAGACATTATGGGTAGGGTATAAAGGTTGGACTAGATGGACGTATGTCTTTATACAACCTCCAATACTATGTAACTGTTGAACTGTTATACAGACATTATGGGTAGGGTATAAGGTTGGACTAGATGGACGTATGTCTTTATACAACTCCAATACTATGTTACTATGTAACTGTTATACAGACATTATGGGTAGGATATAAAGGTTGGATAGATGGACGTATGTCTATACACACTCCAATACTATGTTACTATGTAACTGTTATACAGACTTATGGTAGGGTATAAGGTTGGACTAGATGGACGTATGTCTTTATCCACCTCAATACTATGTTACTAGTAACGGTTATACAGACATTATGGGTAGGGTTAAAGGTTGGACTAGATGGACGTATGTCTTTATACAACCTCCAATACTATGTTAATGTGTAACTGTTATACAGACATTATGGGTAGGGTATAAAGGTTGGACTAGATGGACGTATGTCTTTATACACACCCCAATACTATGTACTGTGTAACTTTTTTATACAGACATTTGGGTAGGATATAAGGTTGGACTGGATGGACGTATGTCTTTATACAACCTCCATACTATGTTACTTTGTAACTGTTATACAGACATTATGGGGTAGGGTATAAAGGTTGGACTAGATTGGACGTATGTCTTTATACAACCTCCAATACTATGTTACTATGTAACTGTTATACAGACTTATGGGTAGGGTAAAAGGTTGGACTAGATGGACGTATGTCTTTATACAACCCCACCAATACTATGTTACTGTGTAACTGTTTAACAGACATTATGGGTAGGGTATAAAGGTTACTAGATGGACGTATGTCTTTATACAACCTCCAATACTATGTTACTATGTAACTGTTATACAGACTATGGGTAGGGTATAAAGGTGGACTAGATGGACGTATGTCTTTATACAACCTCCATACTATGTAACTGTGTAACTGTTATACAGACCTTATGGGTAGGGTATAAAGGTTGGACTAGATGGACGTATGTCTTTATACAACCTCCAATACTATGTTACTATGTAACTGTTATACAGACATTATGGGGTAGGATATAAAGGTTGGACTAGATGGACGTATGTCTATACCAACCTCAATACTATGTTACTATGTAACTGTTATACAGACATTATGGTTAGGGTATAAAGTTGGACTAGATGGACGTATGTCTTTATACAACCTCCAATACTATGTACTATGTAACTGTTATACAGACATTATGGTAGGTATAAAGGTTGACTAGATGGACGAGTCTTTATACAACCTCCAATACTATGTTACTGTTAACTGTTTACAGACATATGGGTAGGGTATAAAGTTGGACTAATGGACGTATGTGTTTATCCACCAATACTATGTTACTGTGTAACTGTTATACAGACATTATGGGTAGGGTATAAAGGTTGGACTAGATGGGATGTATGTCTTATACACCTCCATACTATGTTACTGTGTAACTGTTATACAGACAATTAGTGGTAGGGTATAAAGGTTGGACTAGATGGACTTATGTCTTATACAACCACCATACTATGTTACTGTGTAACTGTTATACACATTATGGGTAGGGTATAAAGGTTGGATAGATGGACGTATGTCTTATACAACCTCCAATACTATGTTACTATGTAACTGTTATACAGACATTATGGTAGGTATAAAGGTTGGACTAGATGGAGCGTATGTCTTTATACAACTCCAATACTATGTTACTATGTAACTGTTACAGACATTATTGGGTATGTAAAGGTTGGACTAGATGGACGTATGTCTTTATACAACCTCCAATACTGGTTACTATGTAACTGTTATACAGACATATGGGTAGGGTATAAGGTTGGACTAGATAGATTTATGTCTTATACAACCTCCAATACTGTGTTACTATGTAACTGTTAGCAGACATTATGGGTAGGGTATAAAGGTTGGACTAGATAGATGTATTTTTATACAACCTCCAATACTGTGTTACTATGTACTGTTAACAGACATTATGGGTAGGGTATAAAGGTCGGACTAGATGACGTATGTCTTTATACATCCTCCAATACTATGTTACTATGTAACTGTTATACAAACATTATGGGTAGGGTATAAAGGTTGGACTAGATGGACGTATGTCTTTATAACCTCCAATACTATGTTACTATGTAAGTGTTATACAGACATTATGGGTAGGTATAAAGGTGGACTAGATGGACGTATGTCTTTATACAACCACCAATCTATGTTACTGTTAACTGTAATACAGACATTATGGGTAGGGTATAAAGGTTGGACTAGATGGACGTATGTCTTTATACAACCTCCAATACTATGTTACTGTAACTGTTTACAGACATTATGGGTAGGGTAAAAGGTTGGACTAGATGGACGTATGTCTTTATACAACCTCCATACTATGTTACTATGTAACTGTTATACAGACATTATGGGTAGGTATAAGGTTGGACTAGATGGACGTATGTCTTTATACAACCTCCATACTATGTTACTATGTAACTGTTATACAGACATATGGGTAGGGTATAAAGGTTGGACTAGATGGACGTATGTCTTTATACAACTCCAATACTATGTTACTATGTAACTGTTATACAGAATTATGGGTGGGTATAAAGGTTGGACTAGATGGACGTATGTCTTTATAACCTCCATACTATGTTACTATGTAACTGTTTACAGACATTATGGGTAGGGTATAAAGGTTGGACTAGATGGACGTATGTCTTTATACAACCTCCAATCTATGTTACTATGTAACTGTTATACAGACTTATGGGTAGGGTATAAAGGTTGGACTAGATGGACGTATGTCTTTAACAACCTCCAATACATGTTACTATGTAACTGTTTACAGACATTATGGGTAGGGTATAAAGGTTGGACTAGATGGACGTATGTCTTTATACACCTCCAATACTATGTTACTATGTAACTGTTATACGACATTATGGGTAGGGTATAAGTTGGAATAGATGGACGTATGTCTTTATACAACCTCCAATACTGATTGTACATATGTTAACTGTTATACACGTATTCAGCCCCTCATTCCCATTATTTAATTTAATTGCCTTCTATTGAAATGCTTCAATTCAGATGTCCTTTTTGTATGTGGGATTCCAAAAACGGCCCCGATATTCCAAATGAGGCCTTACCAGTGCCTTGTAAAATGAGGGAGAAAAGTTTTCTCTCTTGAATCTATCCCTTTTTATCTTACAAGACAACATCTGGCTAGCTTAGCTGTTGATACATGGCATTGTTTGCTACAGATAAGTCTGTTATCTACCAGAACCCCACAAATCTTTTTCCAGTCGAGATACACTGAATATTCAGGCGATTAGGACAAGTTAGGGCGTCTGTTACATTGGAGAAGCGGCGTTGTTGCGTGGGGACATGATAACCTTATCACATAATATATATACATAACTCTCTGGTGCATTGTTCACTAATAGGTCATATCAGAGGACTCGTGGACATCCTTTAAGGTTGGAAGAAAAGAAGTTAATCTTCAAGTTAGGAGAGGTTTCTTTAGAGTGAAGAATGGTGAACTGGGACAGGTGGTAATGGCAAGTTCATTGAATACTTTAAAAAAAGGCCTGGATAGTTCTCAAAAACTAAAAATATTGAGATTACTGGTATTAATGCATATAGATCTGGTTGAATCCAGGGATACTATTTCCGATTGCCGTTTGGAGTCAGAGAAGGAATTTTCCCCCCCTTTTTAGATAGCGCTGTGGTTTTTGCTTTCTCGGGATCAATGTTAGGTAGGGTTTAAAAGGGTTGATAGGTTTGGACATGATGGACGTATTTCTTATTCAACCTTAATTACTAGTTACTTACACAGAGTTATACTGCTCAGCATGTGAAATTGTTCAAGCCACATCTGCTCTACCATTGACATATACTTTTAGTTTAAAGGTATTCGGTTTATTCTCTATATTCCATGTAGGCTGGAATTTGTTCAAGAAGGAGTTTTCTGGAGAAATTATGCCTAGGAATTTTGTCTCCCATGTTATAGCTACTGGTGTTTCTTGCCTAATAAACAATCAAATTTCATTATGTCTTCGATCAGAGGTAACTATCAGTATTGTGCGGACCCTGAAGCTGGTTCACTTAAAAGCTCATGTCAGTCGTTTGTATCTCCTACAGACCAAGAACTTTTTAATTTATTTAATTTTTATCTTAACTTCATATTTTACATGTGTTGAATGTGTGTCCATCACAGGGTGGCTTGGGAGCGGATTACCAAGCTCTCTTATTACTCAATCTTGCTGTGTACAGTTTATGAATTGCCAAGTATTCCCAAATTACAGACGGGGAAATAAATCGAAGTGCACGAAGTGACTTTCTGTATTTTACAGAAGCGGAGGTCATGTGCACTGAAGGTGGTATTAAAATTACCTGAAACTACTGAAGGAGGCCGCCCCAACACTGGGAGGGTTAATGGATCCTCGTCAGGGCTCATTGTAAGAGGACTGGAGAGCCAGACGTGTGGCCGGTATGTGGTACCTACGGTTGGAAAGCTAAATCTTACAGGCAAGCCGTTGTAGCACTAAACACAAAGAAAGAGGTCGACCTAGGGGGGAAGGGTTCTGGGGTGGAAAGAGGTATAACGCAGAGTAATGACAAGGGTGCTTACACCATAAAAACGGCTTTGATGGCTATGAGCGGAGTACAAACCATTGAGTGTCCACCACAATAAAGAACAAACTGCAGGATATGGCAGATGGATACTGAAAGGTTAGGGATGGGGAGACGTGTTATTCCGATTGCTTTGTGCCTCTGTTTCTTTATCTCCAATTGTTCGTGCATGTAACATGACGGGTGTCCTGGGCACTTTGGGCACATTGAACTGGCTAAAACCAGTGTCCATGTTGGGGTTTCTTGTCAAGGCAATGAAGATTTTGAGATGCGGTTGATTTTTCTGCTCCAAACTGTTGGTTGATGGGTAGGTTGATAATTTAGCGGTCTGATGAGGGGCTTTCCATTGTCGTAGGCTATGTGTTCATCGCTTTGATGGGGACGTTTCTTCTTACGAACATCCAAAGATTACGGACAATTCTTGTGAAATCCAACGGGCAGCCTAAAAAGAGACTGACCAGGCTATTGAACTCTGCAAAGGAAAGAACATTTGTGAGGGGGGAGAGGAGATGGAAACAAGTGTGGTGTGGAGCAGACAGAGGGTGATGAGGACATACAGAAGGGAGAAGGTGGAGATGACCGTCCCATAGTGAAGCTAATATCCTTTTGGACCGATTAATTCAACATAGGATTCTCTGTTCTTTAGGGTCACGGTGGCTGTGGCCGGTACCAGCCAGGGATTTCGCCGTACAGGATTAGAACTCTAGCAGAATGGAAACACGTCAATGAGGGATTCCCAGGGAGAAAAAGTTTTACTGAGCCCGGAACGTGTTCACGAGTCGGTAAGGAATAAAGATGAGGAATGTTATATTCTGGGCCATGGAACTAGATATGTCGCCCTGAATGGCTATGGGTCACAGTTCTGCCAGTGCGCCTCTTCTTGCGGCCTGCAGTGTTCAGGCAAGGCGCTGCCGAAATCAGGTGAATGAATAGCTACAAGATTGGAGTGAAAAGGTTTTACATGTACATAGTATTGGAGGTTTATAAAGACATACGTCCATCTAGTCCAACCTTATACCCTACCCATAATGTCTGTATAACAGTTACATAGTAACATAGTATTGGAGGTTGTATAAAAGACATACGTCCATCTAGTCCAACCTTTATACCCTACCCATAATGTGCGGCACTACATGTTTGGAAAAGCAAATGAATACCTCCTGTATAAGTCCATCTGGACAACACAGCCCTGCAGGATTTTATGTTGTGATGGAGACATTGTCCCCTGTTTCTCTTCCGTGGCCCCTCCTCCTTCTTGGTCACTGTGCCGAAATCAGAAAACCATTGGCAACATAATGAAAACACACGGTCCCAGCAAAGACAATGGGCTGATCTCTTGACTACAGAATAAAATTCCAACCCACACTCAAAAACGAGTCATAAATATTACAGGTAAATCCACTAAACTATTGCTTTCATCAAACACGATAATTTCACTCGACCTACATTTCATTGTTTTCGGGTCGGGCATCGGCGAATTATGGTATGGCGGCTTTTTGCGTCCGGTTCCCACTTTTTCGTTCATACCCTCTTCTATACTATATTCATTTGCCCTACACATCATTGTCTAAATCACTCCCTACACATTATTTATATTCTATTATATAACAATGTCATAATCTAGGCAGTCTCTACCATTTCTCCTCCTAAATACGCCCAGTTCTCTTCCTTACTGTCCATCCCCCATAGGTTACAATTGACTAATGTATCCTCTCTATAGACTCCGCTCTCACATTACCCACCATGCTCCTGCATTGAGTGGCCAGTCATTGACACGTTGGTTGTAGCCAATTGCTCAGTACCATTAGCTTTATTCTGACTTATCTTACCTCTGCCATGTTGCCTGCCTGTATGAATAAAAAGGCCAAGATGATCTTCGGGGTGAATTGCCTCATTTTGTAAACTTCCCTCTCTGACAAAGAAAAGCCGCAAAATATTCCACAAGTGGATTGAGAAGGCAGACTTTATGCAAACTGCACAGTGACCCCTTCGACTACAGTGTGAGCCAGGGGTGGGCAGGCTGTGTAGATAAGACTGGGATATCGCTGTAACCATTAACAGTGTCACTATCACACCTCCCCCCACCAGAGGCTGGACAATCACTTTAGACAATGATGTGTAGGGCAAATGAATATAGTATAGAAGAGGGTATAGGGACAATAACGTGGGAGGTCATGAGGAGGATCTGCCATAAATGTGTGGGTGGGGGGCGGCAATGAATTAGGAAGAAAATGCACAGTAAGCTGTGATCAAAGGGCATATGTAGGGATCAACAAAGTAAGGTGAAAACAAAATATGGGAGGGGAGCACAGGAACGGGACAATAGGGGGAAAGGTAAGGTTTATAAGGACATGGTTTAAAGGAAGGATAAATGAAGTGGGGTGATAGACAATCAGCTGTTCACTGCATAAGCCAACCTAAGGCCATGATGTCTGTGCTTCCCTATTTGCAATCCTCACACACACAAAAGGTTTGTGACACCACCACCAATACAAGGGGTAGACAGTAGTTTTTCACCAACTTGCTTTTTACTTCTAAGGCAGAGGACATAATGTGGAGGAAAGGGTCTATGTGGGATAGAAGGTTTAGGGTAATAATATGAAGGCACAGGATATAAAGAATCTGGGATAGAAGGTTTAGGGACCAAATAAAATACTGTTTTTAAAGGGCATGTCCACCCCCAAAAATATAATCCCCCAGGGCTGTCCACCCTTAAAATTGTTTTTGATATCTGCTCCCCCATGTCTGGTCAGCCCAACCGCATGGTTAGTAATTTTCCAAAAGCCCCCCAAACTCTTACTTACCTCCCCCTCGTTTCCTCCGCTGCACTGCCGGCCTCTGCTTGCCGAATGCAAGCAGAGGGGCGGGACGGCAGTCGCGTCTGTATTGGCTGAGCGGCAGCCAATCACGGATGCGGCTGCCGGTCTTCCTTGCAGCGAGGAAAGAGAAGAGGTAAGTAAGAGTTTGGGGAGCTTTTGGAAAAATACTAACCATGCGTTGGGGCTACCAGACATGGGGGAGCAGCATATTAAAAGGTTTTTTACGCTAGGGGGAGGATAGTAGAACAGGAGGGAGAGGGAGGGGGGAGAAGGGCTGCAGTACCATGACAAATATCTACCGGAGGCAAGTTACAGGCAAGCCCTGCTAGCCTCCTGGTGGACAGTTTTTGGACTTTAGGGGGTCTACGGAGAACCCTATGGAGCTGGGATGTGAGGTAAGGATAAACTACACACAGGTGGGGCCATAGTGGGGGGATTATATTTTTGGGGTGGACATGCCCTTTAAAACAGTATTTTATTTGGTCCCTAAACCTTCTCATCCCAGATTCTTTTATATCCTGTGCCTTCATATTATTCCCCTAAACTCTTCTATCCCACATAGACCCTTTCCTCCACATAATGTCTCTGCCTTAGAAGTAAAAAGCAGTTGGTGAAAACTACTGTCTACCCCTTGTATTGGGTGGTGTCACAAACCTTTTGTGTGTGTGAGGATTGCAAATAGGGAAGCACAGATCATCATGGCCTTAGTTGGCTTATGCAGTGAACAGCTGATTGTTCTATCACCCCACTTCATTACTCTCTTCTCTTTTAAAAACCATGTCCTTATAAACTGTCCTTTCCCCCTATGTGTCCCTGTCCTGTCTCCCCTCCCTATTTTGTTTTCACCTTACTTTGTTGATCCCTACATATGCCCTTTGATCACAGCTTACTGTGGCATTTTCTCCTAATTCATGCCGCCCCCCCACCCACACATTTATGGCAGATCCTCCTCATGACCTCCCACTTTATTGTCCCTCTATACCCTCTCCTCTCTATACTATATTCATTTGCCCTACCATCATTGTCTAATCACTCCCTACACATTATTTATATTCTATTATATAACAATGTCATAATCTGAGCAGTCTCTACCATTTTCCTCCTAAATACGCCCAGTTCTCTTCCTTACTGTCCATCCCCCATAGGTTACAATTGACAAATGTTCCCTCTATAGATCTCCCTCTACATTACCCCACCATGCTCCTGCATTGAGTGGCCAGTCCATTGACACGTTGGTTGTAGCCAATTGCTCAGTACCATTAGCTTTATTCTGACTTATCTTACCTCTGCCGAGTTGCCTGCCTGTTGAATAAAAGGCCAAGATGATCTTCGGGGTGAATTGCCTCATTTTGTAACTTCCTCTCTACAAAGAAAAGCGCAAAATATTCCACAATGGATTGAGAAGGCAGACTTTATGCAAACTGCACAGTGACCCCCTTCGACTCCAGTGTGAGCCAGGTGGTGGGCGGCTGTGTAGATAAACTGGGATATCGCTGTAACCATTAACGTGTCACTAATCACCCCCCCCCCACCAGAGCTGGAGAATCACTAAAGCAGTGACCTCCATGCGTGCACTACATGGTTATGGAAAAGAAAAATGAATATCCTCCTGTATAAGTCCATCTGGACACACAGCCCTGCAGGATTTTATGTTGTGATGGAGACATTGGCCCTGTTTCTCTTCACAGTGGCCCCTCCTCCTTCCTTGGTCACTGGGCAGCAAATCAAAACATTGCAAACTATGAAAACACCGGTCCAGCAAAGACAATGGGGCTGAGCTCTTGACTACAGAATAAAATTCCAACCCCATCGAGTCATAAACATTACAGGTAAATGCACTAAACTAATTGCTTACACACATATTCAAGCTCGACTGACATTTCAGTGTTTCGGTCAGTCGGGCCGAATTATTGTATGGCGGCTTTTTGCGTCCGGTTCCCACTGTTTCTTTCAAATCGGAAAGACAAACGATGGGACAGGTCGGAAAATCACACCGATCATGAGGTGCTCTTATGGCACACATATCGGTTGCAGCTGCCTTTACTCCTGGCCGACCGGTCAAAGCCCTTGACCCTTGATTGTATATGTGTGTACCTAACTAAGTTATGGACCATTCATTCCCAGGCGCGAGTTTTCTGTAGATATCAGCCATGTTTTAATTCAGTCTGAATATTTAGTTGGCTTACAATTAAAGACCAAGGACAGTTAAACTGCATGCCCATTCCATTACTAACAAAATGTAATGTTAAAGCAACCCCCAAACCAGTTACATTGTACTCATGTTCATCAATAATGTCCCAGGCTGAGGAATCCAACTTACAACTCCACGATCCACCGACGCAGCTCCTTCTGGCTTACCGGTAAGGCTGTCAGTCACTAACGCCATGACCATTGACCTTCACTGCGGTTCAGGGAGTGTTTCAGCAACAAAGGGGCGGAGCAAGCAGTTGGATTCCTCACGGTGGGAGCATTATTTAAGAACCACAACGCCAACCATGTTTTGGGGGGTGCTACGATATACAATTTTTTGGAGAAGGGGTGGAACATACCCTTTATAAGACTTCCTTCTGACATAAAGATGGTTGTTAAAAATGTAAATCTAATTTGCAGCTTATTAAGGTGTATGTGCAAACAATTATAAATTTCCATGGTAAACAGTGGGAATCGTTGGTTTTAAACCAAAAGTTTTTATTGGTCACTTGAGCTCTTTATACAAGGGCGATTGTGGACTGTTTAGGTGAGATGACAAGCAAAACATCTCCAAGAACTAACTTCAAGTCCAGTTGATCTAATTGAATCTACAATCTTTATTGGCGTCTTCTTTGGGAGTCATCTATTAGAAGTGTGACTATCTAACTAAGTTAAAATCAGGAGTACTTGGTAAATCAGTTAGATCAACTGAACTTGGAAGTTTAGTTTCTAGAATTTCTTGTCTATTAGCAGATTACAAATCATTTGGGGAGAAAACCCGCAAGCTTGTACAGCCCCAAAAAAAAAAAAGACAGCAAGGTAATTGGTAGACTACAGAAACCCTTTGCGCTTCAAACTCAGATGCCAGCTTCAAAGGCTTAAGTCCCATGAAGCATACGTCTGGATTCACAGTAAAAGGCATAATAGCCACATAGATCCTGTAAAATGCCCAAAGCTCCTGAATGTTCAGACATTAACGGTTGATGCTTTAAGACCATCCGTCTAACAGAAACATTTCGGCCATTGTGATAAGCCTTTTACTGGAGGAACTGGAAACATGGTTATCAACACCTTTAAGGCATTGAACCCTTCCACGTTCAGTAGTGGATGACACCTGATTTAGAACCACTGAAGGTGCAAGCCTTTACAGAACATATCATGGGCCTTTGTAAACGAAGTAGAAGAAAGAAAAAAACAAGCATACCAACAGTGAAGGGAAGCAAGACAGGAGAAAGAACATGGCCATCCCATATGTAGGGGGGGGGGTCAGAGAAATTAAGA
Source organism: Hymenochirus boettgeri (assembly GCA_019447015.1). Classification (NCBI taxonomy): domain Eukaryota; kingdom Metazoa; phylum Chordata; class Amphibia; order Anura; family Pipidae; genus Hymenochirus; species Hymenochirus boettgeri. Next base: position 50,930 of record JAACNH010000854.1, on the reverse strand, counting down.
ATCTTTAAAGGGCATGTCCAGCCCTTTTTTCAACTTTTATTATTATAGAATTGGTCCTAAGCCCCAACCGCCATAATAGAATTCTAGAAAGGTGCCCCGATAGTTACTTACCTCCCTCTATCCTTCCGCCGCACTCTCCCGGCTCTCTGCTTGCACGGAAATCAAGCAGGGGGCGGGACCAGCAGCCGCGCGTCCCTGATTGGCTGAGAGGCAGCCAATCAGGGACCCGGCTGCCGGCTGCTCAGAACCCGGAGGCTAGAGGAAGGTAAGTAACTATCGGGCACTTTCTAAGAATTCTATTACAGCGTTGGGCTGGGGGACCAAATCTGGATATATACAGGGGATTTTACACTAGGGGAGTAATAGTATTATAGTGAGTATAGTATAGTACAGTATAGTCTCGTACAGTATAGTATGGTATAGTATGGTATAGTACAGTATAGTCTGTATGGTAGTACTATGGTATAACTATAGTAGTATAGTATTTGAGGTTGAATAAAGACATACGTCCTCCAGTCCAACCATCTAGCAATCTCCTCATTTCCTGCCTGTTGATCCAGAGGAAGAAAAAAAAAAACCCACCAATTTATGAAGGGAAAAAAGTCCTCCTGACTCCAATTAGCAATGGGAAATTTCCCTGGTCAACTCTACTTATGTATCTTCAAGGGGAGGAGAAAGAATGGAGGGGGGGGGGGGGTGGGGACACTATAAAGACTGTAATGTGGGTAAATGAGAGATAGCTGCCAGTTTAGCTCACTGTTAAAATCTATGTTTATGTAAATCCCACATTTGGTATACTGCATCTGAGGAAACGTGTTTCAGTGCATATTACTTTTAAAAGACAACACTGCTTAAAAAATGTGCTCTTTAAAAATGAAAAGTACCTGGGGCAAGGTGGTAGTATTGATTATTCCTCCCTCAACAATATAGTTAAATTGTGGAGCAAACATCATTTATCAACATTGTTTGCAACCTAACCTGCACTTGTTCCAGCAATGTATTAACCACTTAGCGACAATTCAATTCATGCAAAAACACTAGTGGTAAGTTGCAACCTACCTGCACTTGTTTCCACAATGTATTAACCACTTAGCGACAATTAATTCATTGCGAAAACACTAGGTAGTTGCCACCTACCTGCACTTGTTCCAGCAATGTATTAACACTTAGCGACAATTAATTCATTGCAAAAACACTAGTGGTAAGTGTTGCAACCTACCTGCACTGTTCCAGCAATGTTTAACCCTAGCGACAATTATTCATTGCGAAAACACTAGTGGTAAGTTGCAAACCCTTTTGGTGGCTTTAAAACATTGAAAAGGGTTTTTTTGTGCAAGAATACCAGACTGGACCAGTCGCTATACATGCATCAATACCTCGCTATATATAGACATCAATACCAGACATGGTACCAGTCGCTATATACATAGAGCATCAATACCAGACATGACCAGTCGCTATAATACAAGGCATCAATACCAGAATGGTACCAGTCGCTATATACATATAGCATCAATACCAGACATGGTACCAGTCGCTATATACATATAGCATCAATACCGACATGGTAACAGCCTATATCATATAGCATCAATACCAGACATGGTACATTGCTATATACATATAGCATCAATGCCAGACATGGTACCAGTCCTATATACATATAGCACCATGCCGACTCATGGTACCAGTGCTATATACATATAGCACCAATGCCAGACATGGACCACCAGTCGCTATATACATATACATCTATGCCAGACAGGTCAACCAGTACTATATATAAGAATAATAACACATGGTACAGTCACTATATATAATATATTAAAGTTGAACACTTTCGCTATAGGGTTGAGATAAAGAAGGTTATGTATGTAGTTTAATTTCCCTTATCACGGTATGCATGTTATGTAGTTATATTTCCCTTATCACGGCATGCATGTTGTATGTATGTAATTTTATTCCCTTATCACGGTATGCTGTTGATGTAGTTTTATTTCCGTTCATCACAGTATGCATGTTTTATGTATATTTTATTTCCGTTATCACAGTAGCATGTTGATTATGTAGATTCCCTTATCACGGTTTTTGTGTATGTAGTTTATTTCCTTATCACGGTATTATGTGTATGTATTTTATTCCCCTTATCACGGTATGTATGTGTGTATGCATGTATTTAGTTTTATTTCCCTTATCACGGTACGCATGTTGTATGTATTAGTTTTATTTTCCCTTATCATGTATGTTGTTGTATGTATGTAGTTTTTATTTCCCTTTATCACGGTATGCATGTTGTAATGTATGTATTTTTTCTTTCCCTTATCACGGTATGCATGTTGTATGATGTATTTTTTATTTCCTTATCACGGTATGCATGTTGTATGTATGTAGGTAGTTTTATTTCCGTTTATCACGGTATGCATGTTGTATGTATTATTTATTTCCCTTATCACGGTATATGTGTATGTAGTTTTTATTTCCCTTATCACGGTATGTGTGTAGCACGTATGTAGTTTTATTTCCCTTATCACGGTACGCATGTTGTATGTGTTGTTTTATTTCCCTATCACGATTGCATGTTGTATTAGTGTGTGTTTTATTTCCTTATCACGGTATGCATGTTGTATGTATGTATATTATTTCCCTTATCAGGTATGTATGTGTATGTAGTTTTATTTCCCTTATCACGGTATGTATGTGTTTGCGTATGTGTTTTATTTCCCTTATCAAGGTACGTAGTTGTATGTATGTAGTTTTATTCCCTTATCACGGATGTATGTTGTTTTGCATGTATGTAGTTTTATTTCCTTATCAAGGTACGTAGTTGTATGTTATGTACGTTTATATTTATTTCCCTTACAACGTATGTATGTGTGGTTTGCATGTAGTTTTATTTCCCTTATCACGGTTGTATGTTGTTTGCATGTATGTAGTTTTATTTCCCTTATCAAGGTACGTATTTGATGTATGTGTTTTATTCCCTTATCACGGTATGTATGTGTGTTTGCATGTATGTAGTTTTATTTCCCTTATCAAGGTACGTATGTTGTATGTATGTAGTTTTATTTCCCTTATCACGGTATGTATGTGTGTTCATGTATGTAGTTTTATTTCCCTTATCAAGGTCGATGTGTAATGTATGTAGTTTTTAATTTCCCATCAGGTGATGTATGTGTGTTTGCATGTAGTGTATTTTATTTCCCTTATCACGGTATGTTGGTGTGGGTTGTATGTAGTTTTATTTCCTATCACGTATGTTTTGCATGATGTAGTTATCCCTTATCAGGTACGTATGGTATGTATGTAGTTTTTATTCCCTTATCAAGGTACGAGGTGGGAGGGATGGTAGGGGGTGTAGGGCTCCTATAGGCGGGAGGTATGTGAGTTTTTTTTCCCTTGATCGGAATGTTGTGTAAGAGGACCAGAAGGTGTACGAGTTGAGGTAAAGTAACCCTTATCAAGGGACGTATGTTGTAGAGTAGTTGTATTCCCTGAGATGTATTGTATGTGAGAGTATGTAGTTAATATGTTCCCGTATCAAGGTAGTAATGGTGTATGTATGTAGGTGAGGTAGCCCGGAGGAGGATGGATAGAGAGTTGAGTCCCTTACATGTACGTGGTGGAGTTTGGATGTAGGTGGATGTGTCCCTTATCAAGGTACGTATGTGTATGTTTAGGATTATGGTGTGGATGGTGTTTTATTTCCTGGACGGGGAGTGTGTATGTCGTTGATTGGAGGTGTTGGGTGATTTCCCTTATCAAGGTACGGATGATTGTTGGGATGTGTATGTATTAGTTGTATTTTGCCCTTATCAAGGTACGGATGTTGTATGTAGGTAGAGGTTGTAGTATGTAGTTTTATTTCCCTATCAAGGTGGACGTGCATGGTGTATGATGTGGGAGTTGGATTGCCCGTATTCAGGTATGGATTGGGGGGTGGAGGATGTAGTTTGATTCCCACAAGGTACGATGTAGTGGGTATGGAGTGGGATGGGCCATCAAGGTACGAGGAGGTTGGGTAGTGAGTAGTTGGTAGTTCCTTACCACGGACGTATGGGGATGAGTTTGTTCCCTTATCACGTGGATTAACCGCCGGGCGTCTCCCTTGTATTTAGGGCCGAAGAGAAAACCAGGGGGAACAAGAACAACTCCCCTCCAGCTCCCATCCGACCTGGATCAATTATATTGAGGCCTTGTAAAGGCCTTGAAGCCGCGGGTTCTCTTGTGAAGTCTGGCGCTCACCCTCTGAGGTTGACGGTTTAAGAATTTACTCCAGGCCGGGGATCCAGATCTTCCCACGAAACCTCCGATTCTGACGATCGCAATACTGGGCACGTTTCCATTCCATCCAGCGGGCCCGTGGTTATACAGAATGATAACGATGAGAGCCTATTGAACACCCTATCACAACAGCCTCAAACACCAGCATTAAAATGGAAAATGCGGCACATGCGCATTTCGCACTTCCCGCTCTGGACTACAAGTTTAGCAGCCATTGGCGGGAATTGCCGTCCACCATTTTAGAGTCCGCCCCTTTTAACTTGCTGACCAATTGCAACATGGATTCCAAATGAACCGTAAATATATTTAATCGGACCCCTCCCCCAGCACCAAACCAGTGCGCATGCGGGGTTTCGTCAGTAGGAACAGGACGCCAGACGGCTCGTTTCACACCAATCGGTGGGCAGAATTTACACCTCAGCCCCTGTATAATTTGTCCAGTGGCACCTGTACAGTCTCTTTCATCTATATAAGCGGAGTGCACAGCCTTACCTCTCAGAAGCAGTGTGAGCGCCGGCCGGTGGTGGTTCTCTGGGAGGAGGTTCATCTTGGTGGTGGGAGCTCGGTGCCGAGTATGGTAACACAGAGGGAGCAGTTCACTAACGCCGCGGAAACATCACATGCAACCATGCACGGGGCGCCCACTGGGGACGCGCCTGCCCGCTCCCACCATCAAAAGGTCCAGTTCGGGGTCTTGGGGACCTGACGAGTTGGTAAGCCGGCGGGGGCAGGACTTGTTGGGGGCGGGGACTTACCGGAAGTGGCGAGTAGAAAGGAAGTTGTGGTGTGGGAGAGCGGACTCTGTACCATTGGTAGATAATACTAATCAATCGCCGGTATGCATGCTAATTGCCATTGTGAGTGTGCGTAGTAAACTCAGGTTAAATATTGGCTTTGTAACAAATCTACTCAAACATATGGCGGTATTGTTCTATTGGCCTTGCCCTTCCTTTATATATCATTTCTTGGTCCTTCGATACCGCCATTCATGGTCCTATATACGATTTTATGTCCTTTTATGTGCCATCTTCTATGGCCATTTAATCTAGGACCTCATCTTCTATATACGGCGCCATCAGTTATACTACCATCATCTATTCACATCATATGGCGGTATCATGTGACATCATATCGGGTGCCTTTATTATGCGGCCATCATTACTTGGTCCTTTCTATACTAATATCTACGCATTCTATTGGTCCTTTAATGTCTACGCATCATTCTATTGGTCCTTTATATATACCGCCATCATTCATTGGTCCTTTATTACTACAACGCCATCATTCTATAGGTCCCTTGTAATACTGTGCCATAGTTCTAGCATTCGAGGCCTTTTATATCTGCGCCATCATTCTATTTGGTCCTTTATATGCCATCATGCTATAGCGCCATCACCCATTGCTATTTGGTCCTTTATATCTACGCCATCATTCTATTGGTCCTTTATATACTGGCCATCATTCTATGGGTCTTTATATCCTCGCCATCATTCTATTGGTCCTTTATATACTGTGCCATCATTCTATTGGTCCTTTATATGCAGCCCATCATTCTATGGTCCTTTATATACTGCGCTGCCATCATTCTTTGGTCCTTTATTAATCTACGGCCTCATTCTATTGTCCTTATATACTACGCCATCATTCTAAATTGGTCCTTTATATACTATTCTCCACGCCATCATTCTATTGGTCCTTATATAATACGCCATCATTCATTGGTCCTTTATACTACGCCATCATTCTATTGGTCCTTTATATACTAGGCACATCACTTCTATTGGTCCTTATATACTACGCCATCATTCTTTGGTCCTTAATACCTGGTGCATTTCTTTGTCTTTATATCTGCGCCATCATTCTATTGGTCCTTTCTATTTTATTGACTATAACTACCTCATTCTATTGGCCTTTATATACTACGCATCATTCTATTGGTCCCTTTATATACTACGCCTAGCCATCATTCTATGGTCCTTTATATACTGCGCCATCATTCTATTGGGCTTTATATACTACGACTGACACGCATCATTCTATTGGTCCTTTTATATCATTCGATTGGTTGTTCCATTCATTCTATTGGTTCCTTTATTATATGCGCCATCATTCTATTGGTCCTTTATATGCTCTCCATCATTTCTTTGGTCCTTTATATGCGCCATCATTCTATTGGTCCTTGATATACTGTGGCCATCATTCTATTGGTCCTTTACTATATACTGCCCATCATTCTATTGGTCCTTATATACTGCGCCATCATCTATTGGTCCTTTATATACTACGCGCCATCATTCTATTGGTCCTTTATACTGCTGCCATTCATTCTATTGGTCCTTATATACTGCCATATTCTATTGGTTCCTTTATATACTGTGCCCATCATTCTATGGTCCTTATATACTGCGCCATCATTCTCTCCTATTGGTCTTATCTGCTACGTATAATACGTCGCCATCATTCTATTGGTCCTTATATCGTATACGCTAGCGCCATCATTCTATTGGTCCTTATATACTGTGCCATACAGTCTCTATGTTCTTTTAGTCTATACTGCGCATCATTCTATTGGTCCTTTATATACTGCGCCATGCATTCTATTGGGCCTTATATACTGCGCCATCATTCTATTGGTCCTTTATATACTGCGATCCATCATTCTATTGGCCTTTATATACTGCGCCATCATTCTATTGGTGGGCCTTTATATACTGCCGCCAAATCCATTCTATTGGTCCTTTATATACTATGCCGGCATTCTATTGGCCTTTATATACTGTGGGTCCAATATTCTATTATTGTCCGTTAATACTGGGCCATCATTCATTGGTCTCTATTACTGGGTCCATTATCATTGGTTCCTTTATATTGCGTGCCATGTATTCATTTGGTCCTTTCATGTACTTACTTCCATCATTCTAGGGTCATTTGTAATATACGCCATCATTCTATTGGTCCATTCTGTTCTATGCCTTCATTCTATTGGTCCTTTGTATACTATGCCACATTATTGTTCATTTGTACTAGCCATCATTTTATTGGTCATTTGTATACTTCTGCCATCATTCTATTAGTCATTTGTATACTCTGCCATCATTCGAGTAGTCCTCATGTACGCCATCATTTCTATAGGGTCATTTAATCTATGAAAAATCCATCATTCTATTGTTGTCTTCATGTACTACTACTCCATCATTCTATGGTCATTGAATACTACGCCATCATCTATTGGTTCTTCATGTGCACACTACACTCATTCGTATACTACACCCATCATCCTATTGGTCCTTTCGTATAACTACCCATCATTCTAGTTTTCTTGTTACTACGCTGTCATTAAGGTTGAATAATACATTACATCCATCAAGTCCAAACTTTTCACCCTCCTTTTTAACCCACCTAACAGTTGATCCAGAGGAGGCAAAAAAACGCGCTAGAAAAGGGGAAAATATCCTTTCTGACTCCAAATGGCAATCGGAAAGTATCCCTGGATAAACAGAACTGTCAGATGTGTTATAATCCAGTAATTCCCAATATTTAGTTTTAGAAACTTATCGGCTGTAAAGAAATCTTTCCTAACCGAAGATGAAACTTCTTTTCTTCCACCTTAAGGATGTCACGTGTCCTCTGATCTGACCGATTAGTGAACAAGCACCAGAGAGTTATTGTATGGCCCATTAATAGATTTTATAAGGTTATCATTTCCCACAGCAAACCGCCGCTTCTCCAATGTAAACAGCCCTAACTTGTTCTAATCTGCCTGCAATCAAGCTCCAGCCCCTCCATTCCCCTTATTAATTTAATTGCCCTTCTCTGAACGCTTCATTTCCATCCAAGATGTCCTTTTGTATGTGGGATTCCATAACTGCACCGCATATTCCCAAATGAGGCTTACCAGTGCCTTGTAAAGAGGGAGATAATATTTTCTCTCTTGAATCTATTCCCTTTTTTATACAAGCAACTCTTGCTAGCTCTAGCTGTTGCGTCTGGCATTGTTTGCTACAGCTCAGTCTGTTATCTACCAGAACCACCCCCAAATCTTTTCCAGCGAGATACACGAATATTCAGCAGATTAGACAAGTTTAGGGCTGTGTACATTGGAGAAGTGACGGTTTGTGTCGGGATATGATAACCTTACTCAAATATATTAACTCTTCTGGTGCATTGTTCATAATAGTCCTATCAGAGGATCGGGACATCCTTTAAGGTTGGAAAAGAAAAGAAGTTTATTTTCAGGTTAGGGAAGGTTTCTTTAGAGTGAGAATGGTGACACTGTTTGGAGACATGTGGTTCATGTTCCAAGTTCATCAAATGCTTTAAAAAAAGGCTGGATAAGTTTCCTAAAACTAAATATTTGAGAATTACTGGTATTAATGGCATAAGATCTGGTTTATCCAGGGAACTTTCATTGCCGTTTGGTCAGAAGATTTTTCCCCATTTTTAGCTGGGGTTTTTTGCCTTCTCTGGATCAAGTGTTAGGTAGGTTAAAAGGGGGAATAGGTTGGACATGATGGACGTATGTCTTTATCAACCTTAATTACTATGTTACTTAAACACAGAGTTATTACTATTAATGCTCAGTCATGTGAATTGTTCAGCCACTTCTGCTCTACCATTAACATTAACTTTTAGTTTAAAGGTTTCGTTCTTATTCTTCTATCTCATGTAGGACTTAAGTGTTTCCAAGAGGAGTTTTTCTGAGAAATTATTGCTAGGAATTTGTGTGCTACCATGTTATAGCTACTGGTTTCCTTGCTAATACCAAATTCATATGTATTCCGATGCAGAGGTAACTATCATTATTGTCTGGACCCTGAAGCTGTTTCACTTAAAAGCTCAGTCGGTAGTGTCATTTGCTTCTCTACCAGACCAAGAAACTTTTAATTTTTATTTTTACTTAAATCATATTTGTTACATGTGTTGAATTGTGTTGTCCATCCCAGGGTTCTTTTGGGAGCGGATTACAAGCTCTCTATTACTCTGCGTGTACAGTTTAGAACTTGCCAAGTATTCCCATATTACAGACGGGGAAATAAAATCAAAGTGCATGAAGGACTTCTGTATTTTTACAGAAGCGGATGTCTGGACTGAAGGTGGTATTAAATAACCCTGAAACTACTGAAGGAGGCCGCCCCAAACTGGCGAGGGTTAATGGATCCTCGTCAGGGTCGATTGAGAGGACTGGGAGATGCCAGACTGTGCAGGTATGTGGTACTTACGGTTGGAAAGCTAAATCTTACAGGCAATGCCGTTGTGTAGCACTGAACACAAAGAAGATAGTCAGACAGAGGGGGGAAGGGTTCTGGGGTGGAAAAGGTATAAAGCAGAAGTTAATGACAAGTGCTTAACCTTATAAAACTGCTTTGATGGCTATGAGAGGAGTACAAACCATTGAGTGTCACCACAATAAAGAACAAACTGCAGATCTGGCAGTGGATACTGAAAAGTTAGGGAGGGGGAGACTTGTTATTCAGATTCTTTGTGCCTCTGTTTTCTGTATCCTCCAATTGTTCGTGCAGGAACATACGGAGTGTCTGGTCACTTTGGGCACCTATTTGAAACTTGCCATAACAGGTTTCCAGTTGGGTTTCTTGTCAAGAACAATGAAGATTTTATGATATGCGTTTGCTTTTTGCTCGCTCCAAACTGTTGGTGATAGCGGTAGGTTTTGGGATTAAAAAATTAGCGGTCCCATGTATGAGGGGCTTTCCATGAGTAAGGCGAATGCTGCTCAGCGTTGCTTTAATGGGGACTTCCTGCTTGATCTTTCTTCTTAGAACAATCAAAAGATTAAGCATTCTTGTGAAAATCCAAAGGCAGCTAAAAAGAGACTGACATGTCTATGAAACTCTGCAAGAAAGAACATTTTGAGGGGGGAGAGGGATGGACAAAAGTTTGGTTTTGGAGCGACAGGGAGTGATGCATGACCTGAGACATACAAAGAGGAGAGAAGGTGATACTATGACCGTCCCATAGTAGACCAATCATCATTTGGACACCTCCTACTTAATACAACATGAATGTCTTTCTCTGATTCTTTAGGGTCCCGGTGGTGCTTGGCCGGTACGCACGCCAAGGATTCGCCGTACAGGATAGAACCTATCAGAATGAAACACCAGTCAATGAGGATTCCCAGAGGAAGAAAGAATTTACTGAGCCCGTGACGTTTCAACGAGATCTTTACAGAGAATAACAGTATGTAGGAATGTTAATTCTGGGCATATGGACCTAGATATGCTCGCCACTGAATGGCTACATTGTCAGCGTTCTGCCAGGCCGGCCCTTTCTGTGCGGCCTGCATAGCTCTGCGATAGTAAATGAACACAAGTGTAGTTCATCTGCATATTGGAGGTAAAACTACGCATCTAATTAACTCCATTTGAAAGTAATGTAACTGTGTGGAAGTTGATAATACGCCATTCAGCAAGTAACCCACCATGCTCAAGTTCAAGTATATTGGAGTTTGATAAGTAAGGATCAACCTTTTCCGACCATAAATGTCTTATACATTACTTTAACATAGTAATTGGGTTGTATAAAGACATACGTCCATCAGCAACCATAGCCCTAACCATAATTGTCCTGTTTTTAATACGTTACCTATTGTAACCATAGTCATTGGAGGTTGTATCATAAAACTCTGACATAACCTATTACCTACCCTTCGTAACGTACAATAGTACTATTGCAGTAACGACTACGCACATCCACTTATACCCTACTCCCATATGTTCTGTATAACAGTTTATACAGAGTAACATACAGGTATTTGTACGTGTATAATAAGTAATAAAGGACAACGTCCAATCTGTCCAACCTTTATACCCTACCATATGTTGTTTGTAAACAGTTACATAGTAATATCGTATTGGAGGTTGAATTCTAGAATAAAAGACATTACTCCATCTCGTCCAACTTTATACACCTACCCATAATGTCTGTATCACATATATAGGTAAATAGTTATTGGAGGTTTATATTAAGACAATACGTCCATTCTAGTCCAACCTTTATGTACCATACCCATATTCTGTTATAACTTACATATAACCATCGTCTGGGAGGTTGTGAGATCATACGTCCATCTATCCAAACCTTTCATACGCCACTACCCATAAGTCTGTATAACAGTTACATAGTAACATTATGTATTGGAGGGTTGTATTAAAGACCATATTACGTCCATCTACGTCAACTTTATACCCTACCCATAATGTCTGTATCGTACAGTAACTGTGGGTTCGCAAGTATAAACATAGTCACAGTCTTCCTTTTAAGTATTGTATAAAGTACAGACAGTGATAACCGCGTCCATGTACCGCCTTTATACCCTACCCATTACTGTCTGTATAACATTCCATAGTAACCAGTATGGAGGTTATCTAAAGACCTACTCCATCTAGTCCAACCTTTAGTACCCGACCCATAATGGTGTATAACAGTTTTAATGTATCTGTTGTATTCAATTAGATCAACTGGACTTGAAGTTTAGTTCTTGAAGACGTTTCGCTAGTCGTCCGACTGGCTTTCTCAATTCAGAATGACCTGGATGAATGAGAACCTTCACAAGCACAGTTTTTAATGCATTGATAGAAGACCGGGAGGTTAAGGAGCTATGCCTTACCTTCCATTCCTCAATCAATTGAGCAGGAGCGAGGGATGAAGAAAAGATATTTACCTTACACACAATCCTCCACTGCAGCAGTGAAAATCCCCGACCACTTCCTGTTCAGAGTAACTATTGCGTGCATTATCATGCATGTAGCTATAGTTACTCTGAACCAGGGAGCGTTTGGGACCTGTCACTGCTGCAGCGGATGATCACGTGTAAGGTAAACATTTATTTTTTCATCCATCGCTTGAAGAATGTGAGGTAAGGCATAGCTCCATAACCTGATCTACAATGTATACCTTAATTTCACTTTTCAATTGAACTATTCCTTTAAAGAAGAGTATGTGGGATTGAAGGTTAGTCTATGTGGGACAGATGGTTTAGGGTTATAATATGGAGAAAGGATATAAAGGAGAGTCCATGTAGGATAGATGTATTTGGAATCTTATATGGAAAATAGGATGTGAAGAAGAGTATGTGGGATAGAAGGTTTAGAGTAATATGTAAAGGAGAGAATATGTAGGATATATAGATAAGGATTTTAATATAGACAGGATGTAAAGGAGAATCGATGAGGTATAGAATGTTTAGAGTTGGACTCCTTCACACCCTATTTCGCTTCTTTCCCACCTAGACTCTTGATGACATCCTATTTCTCCATATTCTATTTGGGACAGAAGGTTTATAGTAAGAATGGAGAAATAGAATGTAAAGTACCTTCTACTAACCCTACTTTATTGTATGCTCTGTGGGGGGCTTTTTGCTCATTTAATGCCCACCCTTCTTTTTAATTTTTTATATAGTGTAGGGCTTAGTCCCCCAGCCCCTACTGCTATATTTTTAATGTAAGAAACTTCCCCAAACATTACTTACCGTCCCTCTTTCCTCCGCCGCATTGCCCGGCCCTCTGCTTGTGCGAAAAATGCCAGCGGAGGGGCAAAAATATAGCGGTTGGGGCTGGGGGACTAAGCCGTACACTATACAACATGGATTGTGAGCTAGGGGGTGGGAGTCTGGAGGGAGGGGAAGAATGGCTGCAGTGCGCATGCCAAACTTCTCCCGGAGGGGAGACGGAAGGCAGAGTCCTATAGGATGCTATCCTACTGCTGGGCAGGTTGGGGGGGGCTACAGGAGGACCATTTGGCGCTGGGGTGTAAGGTATGGAATTTTATTTACTACAGAGTGGGGCCAGTGGTGGGGGGGAATTATAGTTTTGGGGGTGGACATGCCCTTTAATCCCGCCTCGCATAGGTGATTTAAGGTAAGATTGTGGAGGAATAGGATGTAAAGGACAGTCCATGTGGGATCAAAGGATTAGGATGAGTCTATGATAGAAGGTTTAAGATAGGAATGTGGAGGTATAGGATATAAAGGGGAGTTTATGTGGGTTAGGGTTGGAATATGGAAGAAGAGTGTAAAGGAGGGTCTACTGTATATGGGATAGATGGTTTATGTTTGGAATATGGAGGAATAGGGTGTAAAGGAGAGTGTGGGATAGAAAGTTTAGGGTTAAGACATGAAGAAACGGGGTGTTAAGGGGATTTATTGAGAAACAGAAGGTTTAGCATTGGAAAATGGAGAAATAGGGGTATAATACTATTTGGGATAGACAGTACTTGTTTAGAATATGGCAGCAATAGGTTCTAAAGGAGGGTCTATTTCGGATAGATTTATGGAGTTACAATATGGAGGAATAGAGGGTAAAGGAGTCTATTTGGGATTGATTGTATTGGGTTCTAATAATAGGGTGTAAAGGAGAGTCTATATTGGATAGAGGAATTGGGTTAGAATATTGAGGAATAAGATGTAAAGGAGAGTATTTGGGATAGATTGTATGGTTAGAAATATTGAGGAATGGGTGTGTAAAGGAGCGTATTTGGGGCTAGAATTGTATTGGGTTAGACTATTGAGTGATGGGTTAAAGGAGAGTATTTGGGATAGGTTTGTAGTTGGTTAGAATATTGAGGAAATAGGGTGTAAAGGAGAGTATTGGGCGAGCTTGTATTGGGGTTAGAATATTGAGTGATGGTTGGTTGAAAAGGAGAAATATTTGGGATAGATGGTATTGGGTTAGAATATTGAGGAATAGGGTGTAACGAGGAGTATTTGGGAAGATTGTTTGGGTTAGAATGTTGAGAATAGGGTGGTATGTAATGGACAGATATGGGTAGATTGTAGTGGGTTAGAATATGACGAATAGGGTGTCAAGAAGTATTGGGTAGATATATTGGTTAGAATATGAAGAATAGGGTGTAATGTAAAGGAGAGTATTTGGGATAGATGTCATTGGGTTTAGAATATTGATGAATCGGGTGGTTTGTAAGGAAGAGTATATTTGGGATAGATGGTAAAATGGAGGAAAAGAGTTTAAAAGAGTCTATATGGGATAGATGGTTTAAAGGGAAAGTTCATTAGAAAAGAATATTTTTTTAAATTACTAGTTTATAAAACCAAAACTAGCTATTCTAGTATTATCCTCCATTTTAAAAAAAATGGTTTTTATATAACCTAACAGATTTTCTACTGATTGGCTGTTGGATGTCAAACATGCTCAGATCTTTACTTGAGCAACTGAATCAACCAGGTGGTGTACACCATAATGTACACTATAGGGGTCCTTGCAAACGGCGAAGTCAGAAATTTCGAGCATTTATTTGTACAGAGACAAATGCTGCGATTGTAGGTTAAAAGGAATAGTCCTTGAAAATGGGAACAGGGTGTAAAGGAGAATATTTAGGATAGGTTTGTATTTTGTTTTAGAATATTACGGAATAGGGTTGTAAAGTTTTTTTGTAAAGGAAGAATAGTTAGGGTAAGATTGTAGTGGGTTTTATATGGAATAGGGTTGAAAGGAGAGTATTTGGGATAGATTGTATTGGGTTAGAATATTGAGGAATAGGGGTAAAGGAGAGAATTTGGGATTAGAGTATTGGGTTAATATGGAGGAATAGTGGTGTGTTAAACGGAGAGTATTTGGGATAGTTGATTGGGTTTAGAAGAATATCTGAGGAATAGGGTGTAAAGAGAGTATTTGGGATAGATTGTATTGGGTTAGCATATTGGGAATAGGGGGGTAGTTGAACTGTAAAGGAGAGTATTGGGATTAGATTGTATTTGGTTCGAATATTGGGGAATAGGTTTTGTATTGGAAAGGAGAGTAGCTGGGATGATTGTTCAGTGGGTTTAGAATATTTGAGGATAGGTTGTAAAGGAGAGTATTTGGGATAGATTGTATTGGGTTATATATGAGTAATAGGGGCGTTTGTAAAAGGAGAGTATGAGGATTAGATGGTATGGGTGAGAAGATGAGGATAGGGTGTAAAGGAGAGTATGTGGGGTAGATTGTATTGGGTTAGAATAGTGAGGACTTCGGTTGTAAAGGAGAGTATTTGGGATAGATGGATTGGTTAGAATAATGAGGAATAGGGGTTGAGAAAGGAGAGATTTGGGTTTATAGATTGTATTTGGTGAGAATATTGGGAATAGGGTGTTAAAGGAGAGTATTTGGGATAGATTGTAATTGGGTGAGAATATTGAGGAATGGGTTGTTTAAAGGAGAGTATTTGGGATCGTTGTATTGGGTTATTTTATTGAGTATAGGGTTTGTTGTAAAGTGAGAGGATTTGGGATAAGATGTATTGGCTGGTTAGAAGTATTGAGGAATAGGTTGTAAAGCGAGTATTTGGGATAGAGTGTATTGGTATTATATGCGTACATAGGTTTGTAAAGGAGAGTAGTTAGTGATAGGATTGTATTGGGTTAGACTATGAGGTAGGGTGTGTTGTTGTTCTTTTTTGTTTAAAGGAGAGTATTTGGGATAGATTTGTATTGGGTTAGAATATTGAAGGATGATAGGGTGTAAAGGGAGTATTTGGGATCGATTGTATTTGGTTTAGAATAGTGAGGAATAGGGTTGGTGTAAAGAGAGTCTTTGGGATAAGATTGTATGGGGTTCGAATTGAGGAATAGGGTGTAAAGGAGAGTATTTGGGATAGATTGTATTGGGTTTAGAATATGAGGAATAGGGTTGTCAAGGGGTATTTTGGGGGGATAGCTTGTATTGGGTTAGAATAGTGAGTACTAGGTGGTAAAGGAGGCGGATTTGGGATAGGATTGTTATTGGTTAGAATATTGAGGAATAGGGTGTTGAAAGGAGAGTATTTAGGAAGATTTGTATTGGGTTAGAATATTTAGGAATAGGGGTGTAAAGGAGAGTATTTGGGAATAGATGTATTGGGTTTAGATTAGAATATGAGGGAACGGGTGTAAAGGAGAGTATTTGGGTTAGATTGTATGGGTTAGAATATTGAGGAATAGGTGTTTGTAAAGCGAGTATTTGGGATAGATGGTATGTGGTTAGAAATATTGAGGATAGGGTGTAAAGGAGAGTATTGGGATAGATTGCTTTTGGTTAAGATATTGAGGAATAGGGTGTTTTGTTGTAGTAAAGGAGAGTCTTTGGGATTAGATGGTATTTGGTTTTAGAATATTGAGGAATAGGGTGTAAGGAGAGTATTTGGGAGTTAGATTGTATTTGGTTTAGAATACTTGAGGAATAGGGTGTAAGGAGAGTATGTAGGATAGATTGTATTGGGTTTAGAATATTGAGGAATATGGGGGCTCGTTTGTAAAGGAGAGTATTTGGGATAGTTGTATTGTTGGTTAGAATATTGAGGATCAGGTGTAAAGGAGAGTCTATTTGGATAGGAATTGTTATGGGTTGATATAGTTGAGATACAGTGGTGTAAGGAGTCAGTGGGATCTATTGTATTGGGTTAGAATATTGAGAAATAGGGGTGTAAAGAAGTATTTGGATAGATTTATTGGGGTTAATTATTAGAGGAATAGGGGGTAAAGGAGCGTATTTGGGATAGATTGTTATTGGTTATAGAATATTGAGGAGAGGGGTGTATCAGGCAAGTTATTGGGATAGAATGTTTAAAATGGAGGAAAAGAGTTTTTTAAAAGAGTCAATGGGATAGATGGTTTTTTAAAGGGAAAAGTTCATAGAATAGGAAAAGAATATTTTTTAAATTATAGTTATTAAACCAAAACTAGCATTCTAGTATATCCTCATTTTAAAAAAAATGGTCATTTCATACCATGAACAGATTTCTACTGATGGGCTGTTGGATGGGTTTCTCTCCATCAAAACATGTCAGACTCTATGAGCAACTGAATCAACCCAGGTGCTGACACCATATGTACTATTAGGGGTCCTGCAAACGGGAAGTCAGAAAAACTTAGAAGCATTTATTTTTTACAGAGGACAAATGCTGCGGGTGGGTTAAGGAATCGTTCACTTGAAATTGAGGGGAACAGGTGATGGGTGGTTGTGCTTGGGGTAGTGGTAAAGTTTGTGGGTGTGTGTGTAAGGGTTGGTAGGTGTGTTTGGGGTGCGTGGTGGGGGGTAAACGTAAGGGTGTTGGTTGGTGTGTTGGGTGGGGGCTAGGGTTGGTGTTGGTGGGTAGGGTATTGTGGTGGGTAGTGGGTTGTAATGTGGAGGTGGTGTGTAGGACGTGTAAAGGAGAGGTGTAAAGGGGGTAGGTAGTGTGTGTGTGTGGTAGGGTTGTGTAAGGGGGTAAGGGTTGGTTTAGTGGTAGGGGGTGTAGTGGTGGTAAGTTGGGTGGGGTGTGTGTGTAGTGTCAGTGTGATAGTGTAGTGAGGGGTGGTAAGAAAGTAATGTAAGGTGGAGGGTAAGTGTGGGTATGTATGTGCTGTGGGGGTAAGTGGGTAGTGTGGTTAAGTGTGGTGGGTTCTGTTGGTGGGTATAGTAGTGTGTTTTGTTGTAAGGTGTGTGTGTGGGGTAAGTAAGTGTGTGGTTCGGCATAGTTAAGTTTGTTTGTTGTGTTGTTGTAGTTTGGTGCGGGGTAAAGTGTAGGGGTGTGTAAGAGGGGGTAAGTTGTGGGGTGTGGGTGTTGTTGGGTGGGTGTAGGTTGTAAGTAAGGTGTGTGTGTGGGTGTGGGGGGTGGTGCTAGTAATGAGTTGTGTCTGGTAGGTGGTGTGTGTGGTAGTGGTGTTAAGTAAGGAGTGGGTAGTGTGTAAGTAAATAGGTTGTTAATTAAGTGGGTTGTGGTGGTAAGGTAAAGGAGGGGGGGGTAAGTGGTTGTGTGTATGGGGGGTTGTATAAAGGAGATTGGGGGGTTTAGTATGGGGTAGTGATGGTAATGTGGTGTGTGGTGCTAAAGGTCAGGTAAGTATGTAGGTGTAGTTGTGTGTAGGGTGCTGAGGTTGTTGTGTAAAGGGGGGTATGTGTAATGTAAGGTCGTAGTGTAGGTGGTAGTGGGTGGGGTGTAGCGGTAAGTGTTTGTGGGTAGTGGGTTGGTGGGTCAGTTGTGTGGGGGGGTGTGTGGGGGGGGGGTGGTAAGTGTAAGTTGTGGGGTAGTGGTTATGGGCTAAAGGAGAATGTAAGTGTGGGGGAGGTGTGTAAGGTGTTTGGGGGTGGTACGTGGTTGGTTGTGGGTGGTTGTATGGGGGTAGTGGGTAAGTTAGGTGGTAAGGGTTGTCGGTAATGGTGGGGTGGTAGGTTGTTTGTATGTGGGTAGGGGTTAAGTTTAAGTGGTTGTGGTGTGCAAGGGTGGTAAGTGTGGTAGTGTTTTGGTTGGTAGGGGTGTAGTGTGGTATGGTAGTGGTGTGTGTTTGTAAGTTTGGTGTGGGTTTGGTGATATAGGTGATGTGTAAGTAGTGTTGGGTTTGGGTGGTTGTGTGGCGTAATGGGTGTGGTAAAGGAGGAGGGGTAGTATGTGTTTTGGGTAGTTGGGGTGGTGTAGTTGTGTTGTTGTGTGTGTAATGTCGGGTGTGTGGTAAAGGAGGCGTGTGTATGGGTGTGTGTAGTGGTGTGAAGTGGTGTTCGCGTGTTGTAAGTGTTAAGTGTGAAAGGAGTGTAAGTGTTGTGGTAAGGTGG
Organism: Hymenochirus boettgeri; assembly: GCA_019447015.1. NCBI lineage: Eukaryota > Metazoa > Chordata > Amphibia > Anura > Pipidae > Hymenochirus > Hymenochirus boettgeri. The sequence goes on along the minus strand of JAACNH010000854.1, from coordinate 32,133 downwards.
TGTTATGGGTTGTTGTAATGTGTGGGTAAGTATGGGTTGTAGGTGTGGTGTGGTGTAGGTGTGTGTGGGTGTTGGGTGTAATGAGTGAGTGGTTTTTAGGATGTGTGGAGGGTTGTGTGGTGTAGTTGGGGTGTGTGGTGTGTTGACGGGGTAGGTGTGGTGTTGTATGTGTTGTGGGTAGGGGTGGTGGGTTGTTGTGTAAAGTTTAGTAAGTTGGGTAAAGGTGTGTAAAGGAAGTTGTATTAGTTGGGTAGGTTGGTGTGGGTGGGTGGTGTGTGGTAGTAGTGTGGTGGGGGGGTAAAGTAAGGTAGGTAAGTGTAAGTTTGGGGTGTTGTAAGTGGAGTTTTGTGTTGTGGGAAGTGGTTGGGTTTGGTGTGTCGTGGGTGTTGTATGAGTGCGCGGTGTGTAAGTGGGTAAGTTGTGGTAAGTGTGTGGTCGGGGTAAAGGGAATGGTAGGTGTGGTTAGTGTCATGTTGTAAAGGAGGAATGTTTGGGTAGTGGTGGTGTACGTGGTAGTGTTGTGTTAGTGTGTGATTGGGTTTTAGGTACGTATGGGGTAAGTCCGGTAAGGGTTGTGGTTGTGGTGTGTAAGTAGACGGGTAGTGTGTGTGTAGGTGGTGGTGGCATGGTGGTTAAGTAAAGGGTAAGTGGGGTGTTGTAAAAGGAGGCGTTGTGGTAAGTGGGGAAAGGAGAATATGGTGTAATTGTAACGGAGGGGGTAGTTGGGTAGGGGTAATTCGTGGGGTTGGTGTGGGTGTGTCAGTAGTTTTGTTGGTAGTGGGTAATGGGTTAGTTGTGTAAATGGTTGGTTTGTCGGGTTGTAAATGTTGAAGTGTGGGTGTTGGTTTGGGTGTGTGTGTCTGTAGGGGTTGTGGAGTAGTGGTGTGGTTGTAGAAAGCGAGAATAAGCTGTGTGTTAGTTTGGGTGTAAGTTGTAAAGAGTAAGTGCAGTTTGTGTATGTGGTAGGTTGTGGTGGTGGTAGTGGTTCTTGTGGGTGGTTTGTAGTGGGGTGGGGGGTGGGTGTGGTGTAGTGGTTAGGGTTGTGGGTAAGTAATAGGTTGGTTGTGCGTAAGTAGGGGTGGGGGGGTGTAAGGGGTGGTAAGATAAAAAAGGGGTGTGGGTAAGGTTAGTTAAGTGTAATGTGTGGGGAGGTGTGTGTATGTGTGGGGTGGTGTTAGGGTAGTAGGTGGGAAGTGTAAATAGTTGTGGGGTGGTGTAGGGGGTAAGTGGTGGGGTGGGGGTGGGTAAGGTGTGTAAGTTGTGTTTGTAAGTGTGGGTAGTGTGGTGTGTAGGGTTGTGGGAGTCTGTTAGGGTTAAAGTGTACGTAAGGTTCGTAGGGGTGGTGTAGGTGGTGGGGTAGGTGGGTAGTCAGTGGTAAGTGTAATGGTGGTGGGAAGGATGGTGTTGGGTTGTGTAATTGTATCGGTAGTAATGTAAGTGTGTTGGTACGTTTGGTAAGGTTGTGTCATTGGGTAAGGTGTAATGTGGGTTCATTGGGTAAGGTTGGTTGTGTGAGGGGGGGGGGGTTTGTGTGTTGTAGTTGTAGGGGTGTAAGGGTAGGTAGGTGTTGGGGGGTAAGTTTGTGGTTATAAGTTATGTGTGTAAAGGTAGTGGTAGTGATTGTGGTGGGGGTGTTCGGTAGTGTTAGGGTGTGTGGGTGGGTTGGTAGGAGTGGGTGGTGGGTGTGGTGGTTGTAGGGTTAGGGTGGTAAGGTAATGTAAAGTAGTGTGTGTGATAGGGGTGGTAAGGGTAGGTAAGGTGTGGTGTTGGGTGAGTGTATTGTTAGGGGTGTATGGTGGTGTAAGTGGGTGGTAGGGGTGTGGCTGTAATTTAAGTAGTTTGGTAAGTGTAAGGGTTAAGGTGTGGTGGGCGGTGGTAATGTTAAAGGAGATGTAAGGTTAAGTAAGGTGTAGGTGTAAGTGGGTGTCAGGGGGTTTGTGTGGCTAGGTAGTTGTGTGTGGTTTTGTAGGGTAAGGGTTGGGTTTTGTTGTATGTAAGTGGGTGTGTTAAGGTAAAGGGGTGGGGTGGGGTAGTAGGGTTTGTGTAGGTGGTGTTGGTAGTGGTGTTGGTGGGGGTAAGTAGGGTGTAAGGTGCCTTGGTTGGTGGGGTGTGGGTGGGGTAAGGGGGGGGAAAGTAATAGTAGTGGAGTTATGTTTCGGTGGGGTGTGTGTGGGTTGTGGAGCGTGGTTGGTTAGTCGGTTGTAGGTGTGTATAAGGTGGTAAGTAGTGTATGGGTAGGTGGTAGTGGTGTTGTTGTGTGATGGGTAACGGTCGTTGTGGGTAAGTGTTGTGTGGTATCGGTGGTGGGCTGTAGTGTGTTGGGTAGGTTGTGGTGGGGTGGCTGGGGTTTGGTGTGGGTGGTTAGGGAGGTGGTGGTGGGTTAAGTGGGGGGGTGGGTAGGGTGGTGTGTGGTAATAGGTTGGTTTAAGTTTGCGTGGTAAGAGGGGTAGCGTAGTAGGGTAGTGGGTAGGTGTGTATGTACTGGATTGTTCGGTTAAGGGGACGCGTGTTAAGGTAATACCAAATTGTAAGGTTTGTTAGGGGTGGTGGGGGTAAGGGTAAAGGAAGGATTGAAAGTTGTTTTTAAGGGTGTAGTAGTAGTAAAGGAGAGTGTGTAATGGTATGTAAGTGCTGGTTGGTTGGTGTAGTATAGTGTGTTGGTGGTTTTGTGTGTAGTAATGTAAGTGTAAGTGGTTGTGGCGGTAGGTGTAGTGGGGTTGTGGGGTAAGGGGGTTTGGTAAGTGGGGGGGTAAAGGAGAATTATTTAGGATAGGTTGTTGTATTGGGTTCGAATATTAAGGATAGGTGTAAAGGAGAATATTTAGGGTAGGATTGTAATTGGGTTTTATATTGAAGGAAATGGTGGGAAACGGGGTATTTTGGATAGCTTGTATTTGGTTAGAATATTGAGTGAAGGGTGTAACGGAGAGTCTGGGATAGATTCGTATTGAGTAGAATATTGAGGACTAGGGTG
>JAACNH010000854.1:0-28986 GCA_019447015.1 Hymenochirus boettgeri | reverse complement strand
GTCAGAACTTTAGAAGCATTTATTTTTACAGAGACAAAATGCTGCGTTGGTAGGTTAAAGGAATAGTTCACTTGAAAATTGAGGAACAGGGTGTAAAGGAGAATATTTAGGATAGGTTGTATTGGGTTAGAATATTAAGGAATAGGGTGTAAAGGAGAATATTTAGGGTAGATTGTATTGGGTTTTTATATTGAGGAATAGGGTGGAAAGGAGAGTATTTGCGGATAGATTGTATTGGGTTAGAATAGTGAGTATAGGTGTAAAGGAGAGTATTTGGGATGATTGTATGAGTAGACATATTTGAGTAACTAGTGTGTAAAGGAGAGAGCATTTGGGATTGATTTGTATTGGGTAATATGTGAAGGAATAGGGTGTAAAGAGGAAGTATTTGCAGGAATAGAATTGTATTTGGTAGAATAATGATGGGTAAAGGGTGTAAAGTGAGAGTATTTGGGAGATAGGTATTGGGTTAGATATGGGAGCAAGTGGGTAAAGGAGAGTATTTCTGGGATAGATTGTTATTGGTTTAAGATATTGAGGATAGGGGTTGTGTATGCAGGAGAGGATTGGGATAGATTGTATGGAGGTTGAATATTGAGGAAAGGGTGTTAAAGGAGAGATTTGGATAGATGGTATGGGTTAGTTAGAATATTGAGGAAGTTTATGGTGGTGTAAAGGGACGTAATTGGGATTAGATTGTTTGTTAGTGGGTGAATATTGAGGATAGGTGTAAAAGGAGAGTTTGGGACTGGTATTGGTGTAGATATTGAGAATAGGTGTAAAGGAGATATTTGGGATAGATTGTATTGGGTTAGAATCTTGAGGAATAGTAGGGGATTGGTATGTATTGTTGTATGAGTAGGTGTTGTAGGAGATAGTTGGATAATGTAGGGTTTAGTAAATTATATCGGAATAGGGTGTGGTAAAGGAGATATTTAGGATAGATTGTATTGGCGTTGAATATTGGGAATAGGGTGGTAAAGGAGAGTATTTGGGATTGAGGATTGGGTTAGAATATTGAGGAATAGGTTGGTAAAGGAGAGTATTTGGAGAGGAGTTGTCTTGGGTTAGATATGAGGAATAGGGGTTTGTAAAGGAGAGGTATTTGGGATGATCGTATTGGTTAGACATATGAGGAGATAGGTGGTAAAGAGATGTGATTTGGGAGACTTGTATTGGGTTTAGCATATTGAGGAAATAGGGTGTAAAGGGAGTATTTGGGATTAGACTGTATTGGGTTTAGATCTAGTGAGTAACATTTTAGGGTGTGATTAAAAGGGAGAGTAGTTGGGATAGATATGTTATTGGGTTTCGAATTGGGAAATAGGTTGTAAGGAGAGTATTTGGGATAGATTGTATTGGGTAATATTGAGGCATAGGGTTGTAAAGGAGAGTATTGGGATGGATTGTATTGGGTTAGAATATTGAGGAATAGGGGTAAAGGAGGTATTTGGGAAGATTGTATTGGGTTAGAATATTGAGGAATAGGGTGTAAAGGAGAGTATTTGGGATAGATTGTATTTGGTTAGAATATTGAGGAATAGGGTTGTAAAGGAGAGTATGGGAAGATTGTATTGGGTTAGAATCATTGAGGAATAGGGTGTTGTAAAGGAGGTATTGGGATAATTGTATGGGTTAGAATATTGAGGCATAGGTGTAAAGGAGAGTATTTGGGATAGATTGTATTGGGTTAGAATATTGAGGAATAGGGTGTAAAGGAGAGTATTTGGGATAGATTGTATTGGGTTAGCATTATGGAGGAAATAGGGTTGCTAAAGGAGAGTATAGATAGATTGTATTGGGTTAGTGAATATTGAGGAATAGGGTGTAAAGGAGAGTATTTGGATAAGATTGTATTGGGTTTAGAATGATTGAGGAATAGGGCGCTTTTGTAAAGGAGAGTATTTGGGATTAGATTGTATGGGTAGTCTATTGAGGAGAGAGGGTGTAAAGGAGAGTCTTTGGGAGAGATGTGATTGGTTAGAATATTGAGGATAGGGTAAGGAGAGTATTTGGATAGATTGTATTTGGTTAGAATATTGAGGAAGAGGGTGTAAGGAGAGTATTGGGATAGATTGTATTTGGTTAGAATATTGAGAATAGGGTGTAAAGAGAGTATTTGGAGAGATTGTTTGGTTAGAATATGAGGATTAGGGTGTAAAGGAGAGTATTGGGATGATTGTATTGGGTAGAAATATTGAGAATAGGGTGAAAGGCGAGTATTTTGGATAGATTGTATTGGTTAGAATTGAGGAATAGGGTGTAAAGGAGAGTATTTGGGATAGATTTATGGGGTGAGATATTGGGGGTAATAGGGTGTGTAAAGGAGAGTATTTGGGATGGATTGATTGGTTAGAATATTGAGGAATAGGGTTGTAAAGGAGGTATTTGGGATAGATTGTATTTGGTTAGAATATTGAGGAATAGGGTTGGAAAGGAGAGTATTTGGGATAGATTGTATTTGTTAGAATATTGAGGAATAGGGTGTAAAGGAAGTGGTTGGTTTGTTATTTTTTGGTTTGGAAACAATTTAAATTTTGACGAAGAGGAAGTTGTTATTGAGTCAGGAATGTAGGAGAGTAGTTGGTAGCTTTAGAAGGAGGTGTAAATGATATTGATAATTGTAGGTAAGTGGTGTGTATGAAAGATGAGTTTTAAAGTGAAGATACTTGTAGAAGGTGAGAAGAATGATGTTAATTAAAATTTATAGGTGATTTTTTATAAAAAATAGCAGACATAAACAGTGCTATTCAACAGAGTTTTTGATTGTGGGTCAGATATTAAAAGGGTGTGGAACGGAGTAGGTAGGGAAATCATATTTATATAGGAATGGTTCTGTTCATATGATCAATTTATTGGATTAATAACCAGTTCAATAGAATGCAATTTAATACTTAGATTCCAGCCTAAATAGATATGAACACTTGTGGGTTATTACTGAATAATATGACTGGTAGAAATAAGGTGTTGACAGAGGATATGGTAGGAAAATTAGACAAAGTTAATATCAGATAAAGCCCCAGGACGGGTGGATATCTGGTAGATTTAGGGGAAACTTGCTTAATATGCTGAGGCCTACGATTAGACTGTTTCTTACCTTCATGGCTTACTTGGGTGGTGCTAAAGGAGAGTCTAGTTTGGGTTAGATTGTATTGGATTATGATATTGAGTAAATAGGGTGTAAGGGGTATTTGGATAGATTGTATTTGGGTTATTATTGAGAATGGGTGTAAAGGAGAGTATTTGGGAGAGATTGTATTAGGTTATATATTGAGTTAATAGGGGTGTAAAGGAGAGTATGTGGGATAGATTGTATTGGGGTTTGATTATATTGAGAATAGGTGTGTAAAGGAGAGTATTTGGATAGATTTTATTGGGTTAGAATATTGATAATAGGGTGTCAAAGTGAGTATTTGATGGTTTGGGTTAGAATATTGAGAATAGGGTGGTAAAGGAGAGTATGTGGATAGATTTGATGGGTAGAAATTGAGTAAAAAGGGTGTAAAGGAGGTATTTGGATAGATTGTATTGGGGTTAGAATATTGAGAATTAGAGGTGTTTGTAAACAGGAGTATTATTGGCATAGATTGTATCTGGGTTATAATTGAGCGAATAGGTGTAAAGGAACAGGATTTGGGATAGATGGATTTGGTTAATATGAGTAATAGGTGTCAAGGAGAGTATTTGGGATAGATTGTATTGGTTAATTAGATTGGTAAAATAGGGTGTAAAGGAGAGTATTTGGGATCGATTGTATGGGTTAGTATAGTGCGGCTTGGGTAAGGAGGTATTTGGGATAGATTGTATGGGTTAGAATATTGAGTAAAGGGTGTAAAGGAGGTATTGTGGGAGAGATTGTATGGGTTATGAATATGAGGTAATAGGGTGTAAAGGGAGAGTATTTGGCAAGATGTGTATTGTGTATATGAGTAATAGGGTGCGTAAAGGACGTATTTGGAAGATTGTATTGGGCTAGAATATTGAAGAATAGGGTGTAAAGGAGAGTATTGGGATAGATTGTATTTGGAGTTATTATAGTGAGTATGGTGTACAGGAGAGTATTGGGATAGATTGTTTGGGTTGATATTGAGTACAGGGTGTTAAAGGAGAGTATTTGGGATTGGTAGTTGATGGGTTAATATTGAGAATAGGGTGTAAAGGAGAGCGTATTTGGGATAGATGTATTGGGGTAGATATTGAGTAGAAAGGGGGTAAAGGAGAGTATTGGGGATAGATTGTATTGGGTTAGAATATTGAGGAATAGGGTGTAAAGGAGAGTATTTGGATAGATGTATTGGGTGATTATTGAGTAAAGGAGGGTTAAAGGAGAGTATTTGGGATAGTTGTATGGGTTTATATTGAGGAATAGGGTGTGAAGGAGAGTATTTGGATAGATGTATTGGGTTATTAATTGAGTATAGGGTGTAAAGGAGAGTATTTGGGATGATTGTATTGGGTTATTATATTGAGTAATAGGGTGTAAAAGGACGAGTATGTGGGATAATTGTATTGGGTAGATATTGGGAATTAGGTTGTAAAGGAGAGTATTTGGGTAGATGGTATGGGTTGAGTATTGGTAGTAATAGGGTGTAAAGGAGAGTATTTGGGATAGATTGTATGGGGTTGATATGAGTAATAGGGGTAAAGGAGAGTATTTGGGATAGATTGTATTGGGTTAGAAATTGAGTAATAGGGTGTGTAAAGGAGAGTATTTGGGATAGATTGTATTGGGTTAGTAGAATATGAGTTAATAGGGTGTAAAGGAGGTTTGGGATGATTGTATTGGGTAGAATATGAATAGGGTGTAAAGGAGAGTATTTGGGATAGATTGTATTGGGTTAGAATATTGAGTAATAGGGTGTAAAGGAGAGTATTGGGATAGTTGTATTGGGGTAGAATATTGAGTAATAGGGTGTAAGGAGAGTATTTGGATAGTTGTATTGGGTTATTATATTGAGGATAGGGGTTGTAAGGAGGTATTTGGGAAGATGTATTGGGTTAATATATTGAGTATGGGTGTAAAGGAGAGTTTGGGACTAGATTGTATTGGGTATATATTGAGAATAGGGTGTAAAGGAGAGTATGTGGGATAGATTGTATGGGTTAGAATATGAGTAATAGGGTGTAAAGGAGAGTATTGGGATAGATTGTATTGGGTTAGAATATTGAGTAATAGGGTGTAAAGGAGAGTATTTGGGATAGATTGTATTGGGTTAGAATATTGAGTAATAGGGTTGTAAAGGAGAGTATTTGGGATAGATTGTATTGGGTTTTAATATTGAGTAATAGGGTGTTGTAAAGGAGAGTATTTGGGATAGATTGTATTGGGTTAGAATATTGAGGAATAGGGTGTAAAGGAGAGTATTTGGGATAGATTGTATTGGGTTATTATATTGAGTAATAGGGTGTAAAGGAGAGTATTTGGGATAGATTGTATGGGTTAGAATATTGAGTAATAGGGTTGTAAAGGAGTAGTTGGGATAGATTGTATTGGTTTAGATATTGAGTATAGTATATGTGAAAGGGTATTTGGGATAGATTGTATTGGGTTAAAATTATGAGTAATAGGGGTGAAAGGAGAGTATTTGGGATAGTTTGTATGGGTTAGAAATTGGAGTAATAGGGTGTAAAGAGAGTATTTGGGATAGATTGTATGGGTTAGAATTATTGAGTAATAGGGTGTAAAGGAGAGTATTTGGGATAGATTGTATTGGTAGAATATTGAGTATAGGGTGTAAAGGAGAGTATTTGGATAGATGTATGGGTTATATATGAGTGTAATAGGGTTGTAAAGGAGAGTATTGGGATAGATTGTATTGGGTTATTATATTGAGAATAGGGTGTAAAGGAGAGTATTTGGGATAGATTGTATTGGGTTATGATTGAGGAAAGGGTTGTAAAGGAGAGATTTGGGATAGATTGTATGGGTTATATATTGAGTGAATAGGGTGTAAAGGAGAGTATTTGGGATAGATTGTATTGGGTTAGAATATTGAGTGAATAGGGTTGTTTTTAAAGGAGAGTATTTGGGATAGATGTATTGGGTTAGAATATTGAGTAATAGGGTGTAAAGGAGAGTATTGGGATAGATTGTATTGGGTTAGAATATTGAGAATGGGTGTAAAGAGAGTATTTGGGATAGATTGTATTGGGTAGAATATTGAGTAATAGGGTGTAAAGGCGAGTAGTATTGGGATAGAGTATTGGGTTAGAATATTGAGTAATAGGGTGTAAAGGAGAGTATTTGGGATAGATGTATTGGTTAGAATATTGAGTAAAGGGTGTAAAGGAGAGTATTTGGGAATAGATTTGTTATGGGTTAGAATATTGAGTAATAGGGTGTAAAGGAGAGTATGTGGATAGATTGTTATTGGTTAGCATATTGAGGAATAGGGTGTAAGGAGGTATTTGGGAGATTGTATGGTTAGAATATTGAGGAATAGGGTGTAAAGGAGAGTATTGGGATAGATGTGTATTGGGTTAGAATATTGAGGAATAGGGTGTAAAGGAGAGTATTTGGGATAGATTGTATTGGGTTAGAATATTGAGGAATAGGGTGTAAAGGAGAGTATTTGGGATAGATTGTATTGGGTTAGAATATTGAGGAATAGGTGTAAAGGAGAGTATTTGGGATAGATTGTATTGGGTTATTATATGAGTAATAGGGTTGTAAAGGAGAGTTATGTGGGTAGATTGTATTGGGTTATATATTGAGTAATAGGGTGTAAGGAGTATTTGGGATAGATGGATTGGTTAGATATTGGTAATAGGGTGTAAAGGAGAGTATTGGGATAGAGTGATTGGGTTAGATTATATTGAGTAATAGGGTGTAAAGGGAGAGTTTGGGTGGTAGATTGTATTGGGTTATTATATGAGAGAATAGGGTGTAAAGGAGGTATGGGATAGATTGTATTGGGTTGAATATTGAGTAATAGGGTGTAAAGGAGGATTTGGGGATAGATTGTATTGGGTAGAATATTGAGTAATAGGGTGTAAAGGAGAGTATTTGGGATAGATTGTATTTGGTTAGAATATTGAGTGATAGGGTGTAAAGGAGAGTATTTGGGATAGATTGTATTGGGTTAGAATATTGAGGAATAGGGTGTAAAGGAGAGTATTTGGGATAGATTGTATTGGGTTAGAATTAGATATGAGGGATAGGGGTTGTAAAAGGAGAGTATTTGGATAGATTGTATTGGGTTGATTATATGAGTAATAGGGTGTAAAGGAGAGTATTTGGGATAGATTGTATTGGGTTATTATATTGAGTAAAGGGTGTAAAGGAGAGTATTATGGGATAGATTGTTATTGGGTTAGAATATTGAGTAATTGGTGTAAAGGAGAGTATTGGGATAGATTGTATTGGGTAGATTATGAGGAATAGGGTGGTAAGGGAGTATTTGGGGTAGATTGATTGGGTTAAATTTGAGGATATAGGGTGTAAGGGAGTATTTGGATAGATTGTATTGGGTTAGAATATTGAGTAATAGGGTGTTGTAGGAGAGTTATTGGGGTGATTGTAGGGTTATGAATATTGAGGAAATGAGGGTGTTTGTAAAGGAGAGTATTTGGGATAGATGGTATTGGGGGTTATTATATTGAGTAATAGGGTTGTAAAGGAGAGTCATGTGGGGTAGATTGTATTGGGTATTATGAGTAATAGGTGTGTAAAGGAGAGTATTTGGGATAGATTGTATTGGGTTATGATATTGAGTAATATGGGTGTAAAGGAGGAGTTATTGGGTTGATTGTATTGGGTTATTATATTGGGAATAGGGTGTAAAGGAGAGTTTGGGATAGATTGTATTGGTTATATATGAGGTAATAGGGTGTAAGGGAGTCTATGTGGGTAGATTGTATTGGGTTATGATATTGAGTATAGGGTGTAAAGGAGAGTGTTTGGATAGATTGTATTTGGTTAGAATATTGAGTGATAGGGTGTAAAGGAGAGTATTTGGGATAGATTGTATTGGGTTATTATATTGAGTAATAGGGTGTAAGGAGAGTATTTGGGATAGATTGTATTGGGTTATTATATTGAGTAATAGGGTGTAAAGGAGAGTTATGTGGGGTAGATTGTATTGGGTTATTATATTGAGTAATAGGGTTGTGAAAGGGAGAGGATTGGGATAGATTGTATTGGGGTTATTATATTGAGTAATAGGGTGTGTAAGAGAGTCTATGTGGGTAGATTGTATTGGGTTATGATATTGAGTAATAGGGTGTAAAGGAGAGAGAGAGTATTGGGATAGATTGTATTGGGTTATGTATATTGGTAATAGGTGTAAAAGGAGAGTCTATGTGGGGGTAGATTGTATGGTTATATATTGAGAATAGGGAAGGAGAGTATTGGGATGATTGTATGGGGATATATGAGAATAGGGATGTAAAGGAGAGTCTTGGGGTAGATTGTATGGGTGTTATTATTGAGGAATAGGGGGTGTAAAGGAGAGTATTGTGGGCTAGATTGTATGGGTTTATATTGAGTAATAGGGTTGTTAAAGGAGAGTATTTGGGATAGATTGTATTGGGTTATTATATTGGTAAATAGGGGTGTAAAGGAGAGTAATTGGTAGATTGTATTGGGATTATATTGAGTAAAGGGTGTAAAGGAGAGTTATTGGGATAGATTGTATTGGGGTTTATTGAGTAATAGGGTGTAAAGGAGAGTTTTGGGATAGTGTGATTGGGTTTATGAATTGAGTAATAGGGTGTAAAGGAGAGTATTTGGGATAGATTGTATGGGTTATATTGAGTAATAGGGTGTAAAGGAGAGTCTATGTGGGGTAGATTGTATTGGTTATGATATTGGAGTAATAGGGTTAAAGGAGAGTATTTGGGATAGATTGTATTGGGTTATATATTGAGTAATAGGGTGTAAAGGGAGTATTTGGGATAGATTGGTATTGGGTTATTATATGAGTAATAGGGTTGTAAAGGAGAGTAGTTGGGATAGATGGTATTGGGTTATATATGAGTAATAGGGTGTAAAGGAGAGTATTGTGGATAGATTGTATTGGGTATTATATTGAGTAATAGGGTGTAAAGGAGAGTATTGTGGAGTAGATTGTATTGGGTTATGTATTGAGTAATAGGGTGTAAAGGAGAGTATTTGGGATAGATTGTATTGGGTTTGATATTGGAATAGGGTGTAGGGAGTATTGGGATAGATTGTATTGGGTTAATATTGAGGAATAGGGTGTAAAGGAGAGTCTTTGGGGTAGATTTATTGGGTTAGAATATTGGTAATAGCGGGGTGTAAAGGAGAGTATTGGGGATAGTGTATTGGGTTAGAATATTGAGGAAGGGTGTAAAGGAGATCTTGGGTAGTGTATTGGGTAGATATATTGGGATAGGGGGTAAAGGAGAGTATTGGATAGATGTAGTGGGTATTAATATGAGTAAAGGGGTTAAGGAGTCTAGTGGGGTGCTTGATTGGGTTATTATAGAGGAATAGGGTTTAAAAGGAGCTATTTTGGATGATGATTGGGTTATTATGAGAATAGGGGGCCTAAGGGAGTCATTGGGATAAGACTGTATTGGGCTCTTGTTAGAGCCGCAAGGGCACTTGTAAGTGCTGCCAAGGCCCTGATAGGGCCAGGGAGGGGGGTCCCGGTTTGAGCTGTGGGACCCCTTAAGCCCCAAAAGGACCTTCTCAGGAACCCGCTGGAGGGTGCTCCCCCTCCCAGCTGGCCCTTCCCCTCCCCACCAGAGGCGTGGTAGGGGGTTGGAGGGGCTGCTGGTGAGGGGGTGCGTTGCGGGTGGTCGCGACCACCTGCCCCTTCCAGCAGCCCTCTTAGCCTCCTTTTCTATATGTTCGCTGTGAGCGGGGATTTGGTTGGGAGGGACTGCTGGAAAGGGTTGCGGGTGGGTGGTCACAGCCGCCGTGTGTGGCGAGGGCAGCGTGGGCATATGCCGCTGCACCTCTTCACAGCGGCGACCACCTGCGGTGAGGTTTGCGTGCCTCCCTGGGAGGTGCGACCACCCGCTGCGATCCAGGGGGGAATCTCGTCCGTTTTGTCATCGCGTCCCTGCTTCTTCCTTGTCCTCCCTGTGGACAATGGTATGCGCAAGGGAATCCTTCCTCCCCACCTCCTGAAATATACTTTGATCCTTTATACCTCGGCTGTCTGCATAACCAGTCGACGCGTCTGTAATTGGCTGACACTCAGCCAATCACAGACACGGCTGCCAGTCCAGCCCTCTGCTGCTTTTAGCAAGTAGAGATCTGGGCGCAGGACTGCTGAGGGAACGAGGAGTCGTAAGTATGTTTTAAAAACGAACATGATGGTTGGGGTGGGCTGAGTTAAGCTAACACTACAAGAAAAAAAATGAAGCTTAGGGTGGAAATATACTTTAAATAATGATAAATGTTAAGGAGAGAGTGGTGCCCATTCTTTAATAAATAATACAACATTAGTTCATCCAGGCATCGCTCCCAGTGTTATATTCTTTGAAATAATGTCCCAACGACACAGTTTGGAATATGCCGTTAGCTCTTTACCACTAGTGGCTCTATGGGGTAAAATTCCCGGGATTGTCTGTCATAAAGAAATCAGTCAAGTCAATTGCTGGTTGGTTGCTGTTCAATACTCCGATGGTTGGCTGCTGGTTGAAGGTTGCACAGTTAAGGTAGCCATACATATATACAATTTCTTAACGACCGAGCGCTCCCACGACCTTTGATCCTCCCCCAGAGCTATTTAGCTTCAAAGTTGCTGGCTTCCTCCTCCCGATAGATCTCCTGGCTCATAAGTATAATTTCCAGTCACACAGCGCACGCGACTCTGCTACGCGCAGCCATGATGTCAGCGCGCACGCGTCATGACGTCAAGCACGAACATGGTGACACAACCGCGACCGGGGGGTGACGTAATCGCGCCGTGCAGGGTCGATCCGACGTCCAACTTACATCACAGTGCACATGGTGTGCTAAGGAAGAAGGATGAACCAGGAGATCCGTTGGGGCGGAGCTGCTGTGCCATATTAGGAGGAGGAAGCCAGCAAGTTTGAAGCTAAGGTGGACTCTAGGGGAGGATAGAAGAATTTTTTCCCGCAACTTTAGTTTTAAAGCCATAGCTTTTCACTAAACTACTGTTTCTATGGTGTTTGTACATATCCTTTAACACAGACCTATCCTTTAACAACAGACATATCCTTAAACACAGACTCATCCTTAACACAGAACCGTATCCTTTAACACAGACCTATCCTTAACACACAGACCTATCCTTAACACAGACCTATCCTTAACACAGAGCCATTTAAAGTATAAGCAGCACAAGGATTGTTAAGTGCAAAATGCATCACCTTACATTAGTATAGTATATAGTCTTATAGGTAGTATAGGTAGTATATAGAGGTAGTATAGTATAGTATATAGTAGTAGTATAGTAATAGAATAGTACTAGTATCTAGTGTAGTAGTTAGTAATAGTATGTATATAGTGTAAGTATATGTTAATGTATAGTATAGTATATAGTGTAGTATAGTAATAGTATAGTATATAGTGTAGTATAGTAATAGTATAGTATAGTATATAGTTATAGTATAGTAATAGTATAGTATATAGTGTAGTATAGTAATAGTATAGTAGAGTATATAGTGTAGTATAGTATAATAGTATAGTATAGTATATAGTGTAGTATAGTAATAGTATAGTATATAGTGTAGTATAGTAATAGTATAGTATATAGTGTAGTATAGTATATCGTAGTATATAGTGTAGTATAGTAATAGTATAGTATAGTATATAGTGTAGTATAGTATATAGTGTAGTAAGTTAGTATAGTATATAGTGTAGTATAGTAATAGTATGTATATAGTGTAGTAGTAATAGTATAGTTAGTTATAGTTGTGTATAGTATATAGATAGTATGTAGATATAGTATAGATAAGTGTAGTATAGTAATAGTAGTATATATGTAGTATAGTAATAGTAGTATAGTATAGTGTTAGGTATATAGGATATAGTATATAGGTAGATTAGTATAGTTATAGTATATAGAGTAGTATAGTATAGTATAGTATATAGTGTAGTATAGTATATAGATAGTGATAGTATATAGTGTAGTATAGTAATAGTATAGGATAGTATATAGTGTAGTATAGTAATAGTATAGGTAGTATATAGTGTAAGATAGGGAATAGTTATATAGTATAGTATATATAGTAGTAGTAGATAGTATAGTATATAGTGTAGTATATAGTAGATATGTATAGTATATAGTATAGTATAGTATATAGTGTAGTATAGTAATAGTATAGTATATAGTATAGTATACAGTGTAGTATAGTAATAGTATAGTATATATATCTAGATAGTAGTATAGGTATATAGTGTGTATAGTAATAGTATAGTATATAGTGGATAGTATAGTATAGGTAGATAGTAGATAGTATAGTATCGTATATAGTGTAGTATAGTAGTAATAGTATTAGTATTATAGTATAGTATAAGTGTAGTATAGTAATAGTATAGTATATAGTATATAGAGAGTAGTATAGTTATTAGGTAGGGATAGTATAGTATTAGAGTAGTATAGTAATAGTATAGTATATAGTAGTAGTATAGTATAGAGTTATAGTATATAGTAGTATAGTATATAGTATTAGGGTAGTTAGTAATAGTATAGTATATAGTTGTTAGTATAGTAATAGTATAGTATATAGTATCGTATAAGTATAGTGTGTATAGTAATAGTATAGATAGGTATAGTATAGTATAGAGATAGTTGTATAGTATAGTATATAGTGTAGTATAGTAATAGTATAGATAGTATATAGTGTGTTAGTATAGGTACTAGGATAGTATATAGGGTAGTATATAATAGTAGTAGTATAGAGGTAGTATAGTATAGATAGTATATAGTATGTAGTATAGTGAATAGTTATAGTATATAGTGTAGTATAGTAATAGTATAGGTATATAGTGTAGTATAGTATAGTATAGTATATAGAGAGTAGTTAGTATATAGTGTAGGATAGTATAGTATAGTATAAATGTATAGTATATAGTGTAGTATGTATATAGATAGTATAGTATATAGTGTTAGTATGTTATAGTATAGTATATTAGTATAGTGTAGTATAGTATATAGTGAGTATAGTAATAGGATTAGTATAGGATATAGTATAGTATAGTATAGTATCTAGTGTATATAGGTATAGTATAGTATATAGTGTAGTATAGTAATAGTATAGTATAGTATAGTAGTAGTAGTATATATAGTAGTATAGTATATATAGTGTAGATAGTGTAGTATAGTAATAGTATAGTATATAGTGTAGTATAGTAATAGTATAGTATATAGTGTAGTATAGTATAGTATATAGTAATAGTATAGTATAGTATTTGAGGTTGTCCACGTGTCCTCTGACATGTTCTATTGGTGAACAATGCCCAGATAGTTTATTGTATGGCCCGTTAATGTATTTATACACAGTAATCATATCCCACGCAAGCGCCTTTTCTCCATCGTACATAATGTAACTTTTCCAGTCTCTCTTCATATCAAGCTCCCCAACCCCTTATTAATTTAGTTGCCCTTCTCTGAACCCTTTCATTTCAAAGATGTCCTTTTTTGTACACAGGATTCCAAAATTGCACGCATATTCCAAATGAGGCCTTACCAATGCTTTGTAAAGAGGGGAGAATTACATTTTCCTCCCTTGAATCCATACCTCTTTTTATACAAGACAATACCATGCTGGCTCTGGCTGTTGCCGCCTGGCACGCTTGCTACCTTTAAGTTTGTTATCCACCAAAACTCCAAGATCCCTTTCCAACAGATATCACTTAACACAGAGCCTTTATAGTATAAGTAGCACAAGGATTTTTAAGTCCAAAATGCATCACCTTCCATTTTATCAAATTGAATTCATCTGCCACTTAGCAGCCCAATGTGACAATCTATCTAGATCCCCTGTAACGATTGCACATCCCTCTGAAGTTTTTAATGGTCGACAAAGTTTTGTGTCGTCAGCAAACACAGAAACCTTGCTGACAATACCCACTTCCAAAATCATTATATAAATAGATTAAATAGAAGCGGCCCAACACAGAACCTGTGGCCCCCACTTAGCACTTAGTCCATAATGATGAAGCCCCATTTACAACTACTCGTATTCCATTCATTAACCAATTTCTATCCATGACAAGTGTGACTCCCCAGACCAACAGACCCTTAGCTTATGACATTAGTGCATGGGGGACTGTATCAAAAGCCTTTGCAAAATCCAAGTAAACTACTTACTGCTATGTCAGAGTCTAAATTTCTACTTACTTCCTCATAAAATCCAAGCAAGTTAGTTTGACAAGATCTGTCCACCTGGCACTCCTGTCTGTGGCACTGGCAATTAGGTGCAGATATTAGTAATATTACAGACGAGTGGTGATTTAATCTTCATCATCTGTTGCAGCCTTTGTCTACTACTACTGTGATAGTTAGTGACAGTGACACTGGGACAGACTGAGTTTTCATGTGACATATGACATTCTGTGTGTCATGACATCTTATGTCAGTCATCGTGTTTTTGGGAGCATTTCAGGGGCTTACCTGCAGGGGTCCGGGTTAGGGTTAGAGTTTGTAGGCTGTTCCCCTAACCCCCTCTTCCCGACAAGCCTGCCAAGATCTCCTAAGCCACGACCAGCCATTCATGTTTTTAAACAGCTGGTCTTGTGTATGCAAGAATCATACGTGTGATCAGCTGTTTAAAAATGACTGAACGTCTGGTCACGGCTTAGGATATCTTGGCAGGCTTGGGCTTGTGGCAGGCCCTACTACCATCTGGGAGGTGATGTGGGCGGTAGTTACGCCACTGGAGCCTTTGGGGTGGGGTGCTGAGCCTTGCTGGGTTCCTGCGTTTCCCATCTTAGAATATTTGAAATTGCTTTGACAGTGAGATTTGTGTCAAAGTATTTTGTGTGTTTCTGGAGCCTTTCTGGGGTGTTTGACTTGGAAGGGGTGCAGGGCCTATTTCTGTGTTAGGTGGCCTTGGACTGTGTTGTGTATTGGGCCTTCTAGGGTGCCTGTCTTAGTTTTACAGGAGTAAGTAAAATTGTCCTTTTAAAAGAAGTCCCAGGCATGATGCATTATTTATAGCTCAATGACTACAGCTAATGTATACTGGCAATCACACTGGAGCCAAAACAAGAGCTAGCATATCATGGAGGTACATATAGACATGTCAATATGTTTTATTACAAACAACACATTAATACACAACATTTCGGAGGACAGGCCCCCTTCCTCAGGGTATGACCGGGTATGAGTCCTTAAATAACATATTGGTGACCAGTGCTCCAGATTATTAAATTATCCATTAATATGGGATATATAATATAATAATATTAATATAATACATAAGTGTGATATTTTGTGGGATATTATGGGAGCTGCAGTGGTATATATCCTTATAAAAATCACTCAGCTCTGTCACTAAGTGATCTTCTTTATTATTATATACATAAGTTGATATTTATAATGGGAGTGCAGTGGTATATATCCTTATAAAAATCACTCAGCTTATGCACTAAGTGACTCATTCCTTATATTATTATAATACATAAGTGTGTGATATTTAAATGGGAGCTGCAGTGGTATATATCCTTATAAAAATCATCAGCTATGTACTAAGTGACTCATTCCTTATATTATTATAATACAGTAAGTGTGATATTTATAATGGGAGCTGCAGTGGGGATATATCCTTATAAAAACCACTAGCTATGTCACTAAGTGACTCATTCCTTATATTATTATAATACATAAGTGTGATATTTATAAGGGAGCTGCAGTGGTATATTCCTTATAAAAACCACTCAGCTATGTCACTAAGTGACTCATTCCTTATATTATTATAATACAAAGTGTGATTTATAATGGGAGCTGCAGTGGTATATATCCTTATAAAAATCACTCAGCTATGTCACTAAGTGATCATTCCTTATATATTATATAATACAGTAAGTGTGATATTTATAAGGGAGCTGCAGTGGTATATATCCTATAAAAATCACTCAGCTATGTCACTAAGTGACTCACTCCTTATATTATTATAATACATAAGTGTGATATTTATAATGGGAGCTGCAGAGGTATATATACCTTATAAAAATCACTCAGCTATGTCACTAAGTGACTCATTCCTTATATTATTATAATACATAAGTGTGATATATTTAAACGGGAGCTGCAGTGGTATATATCCTTATAAATCACTCAGCTATGTCACTAAGTGACTCATTCCTTATATTATTATAATACATAAGTGTGATATTTATAATGGGAGCTGCATAGTGGTATATATCCTTATAAAAATCACTCAGCTATGTCACTAAGTGCTCATTCCTTATATTATTATATACATAAGTGTGATATTTAATGGAGCTGCAGTGGTATATATCCTTATAAAAATCACTCAGCTCTGTCACTAGACTCATCCTTATATTATTATAATAACAAGTGTGATATTTTATAAGGGAGCTGCAGTGGTATATATCCTTATAAAAACCACTCAGCTAGTCACTAAGTGACTCATTCCTTATATTATTATAATAAATAAGTGTGATATTTATAATGGGAGCTGCAGTGGTATATACCTTATAAAAATCACTCAGCTCTGTCTACTAAGTGACTCATTCCTTATATTATTATATACATAAGTGTGATATTTATAATGGGAGCTGCAGTGGTATATATCTCTAAAAATCACTCAGCTCTGTCACTAAGTGACTCATTCCTTATATTTATATAACACAAGTGTGATTTTATAATGGAGCTGCAGTGGTATATATCCTTATAAAAATCACTCAGCATGTCACTAAGTGACTCACTCCTTATATTATTATAATACATAAGTGTGATATTTTATAATGGGAGCGCAGTGGTATATATCCTTATAAAAATCACCTCAGCTATGTCACTATGACTCATTCCTTATATTATTATAATACAGTAAGTGTGATATTTATAATGGGAGCTGCAGTGGTATATATCCTTATAAAAATACCTCAGCTATGTCACTAGTGACTCACTCCTTATATATTATAAAAACTAAGTGTGATATTTTATAATGGGAGCTGCAGTGGTATATATCCTTAAAAAATCACTCAGCTATGTCACTATGAATCTCCTTATATTATTATAATACACAAGTGGGATATTTATAAACGGGAGCTGCAGTGGTATATATCCTTATAAAAATCACTCAGCTATGTCACTAAGTGACTCACTCCTTTATATATTATAATACATAAGTGTGATATTTTATAATGGGAGCTGCAGTGGTATATATCCTTATAAAAATCACTCAGCTATGTCACTAGTGACTCACTCCTATATTATTATAATACAAAGTGTGATTTTTATAATGGGGATGCAGTGGGTATATATCCTTATAAAAATCACTCAGCTCTGTCACTAAGTGACTCACTCCTTATATTATTATAATACATAAGTGTGATATTTATAATGGGAGCTGCAGTGGTATATATCCTTATAAAAATCACTCAGCTATGTTCACTAAGTGACTCATCCTTATATTATTATAAACATAAGTGTGATATTTATAAGGGAGCTGCAGTGTATATATCCTTATAAAAATCACTCAGCTATGTCACCAAGTGACTCATTCCTTATTTATTATAATCATCGTGTGATATTTATAATGGGAGCTGCAGTGGTATATATCCTTATAAAAATCACTCAGCTATGTCACTAAGTGACTCACTCCTTTATTATTATATACATAAGTGTGATATTTATAATGGGAGCTGCAGTGGTATATATCCTTATAAAAATCACTCAGCTATGTCACTAAGTGACTATTCCTTATATTATTATAATACATAAGTGTGATATTTTAATGGGAGCTGCAGTGGTAAATATCCTTATAAAATCCACTCAGCTATGTCACTAAGTGACTCACTCCTTATATTATTATAATACAGTAAGTGTGATATTTATAATGGGAGCTGCAGTGGTATATATCCTTATAAAAATCACTCAGCTATGTCAAAGTGACTCACTCCTTATATTATTATAATACATAGTGTGATATTTTTATAATGGGAGCTGCAGTGGGAATATCCTTATAAAAACCACTCAGCTATGTCACTAAGTGACTCATTCCTTATATTATAATACAGTAAGTGTGATATTTATAATGGGAGCTGCAGTGGTATAAACTTATAAAAATCACTCAGCTATGTCACTAGTGACTCATTCCTTATATTATTATAATACATAAGTGTGATATTTTATAATGGGAGCTGCAGTGGTTATATATCCTTATAAAAATCACCTAGCTATGTCACTATGATTATTCCTTATATTATTATAATACACAAGTGTGATTTTTATAATGGGAGCTGCAGTGGTATATATCTTATAAAAATCACTCAGCTATGTCATTAAGTGACTCACTCCTTTATTATTATAATACCATAAGTGTGATATTTATTAATGGGAGCTGCAGTGGTATATATCCTTATAAAAATCACTCAGCTATGTCACTATGACTCATTCCTATATTATTATAATACATAAGTGTGATATTTATAATGGGAGCTGCAGTGGTATATATCCTTATAAAAATCACTCAGCTATGTCATTAAGTGACTCACTCCTTATATATAATACATAAGTGTGATATTTTATAATGGGAGCTGCAGTGGTATATATCCTTAAAAAATCACTCAGCATGTCACTATGACTCATTCCTTATATTATATAATACCAAAGTGTGAATTTTATAATGGGAGCTGCAGTGGTATATATCCTTATAAAAATCACTCAGCTATGTCACTAATGACTCACTCTTATATTATTATAATACACAAGTGTGAATTTTATAATGGGAGCTGCAGTGGTATATATCCTTATAAAAAATCACTACGCTATGTCATTAAGTGACTACTCCTTATTTATTATAATACATAAGTGTGATATTTATAATGGGAGCTGCAGGGGTATAATCCTTATAAAAATTCACTCAGCTATGTCACAAGTGACTCATTCCTTATATATTATATACACAAGTGTGATATTTATAAGGGAGCTGCGAGTGGTTATATCCTTATAAAAATCACTCAGCTATGTCACCAAGTGACTCATTCCTTATATTATAATACATAAGTGTGATATTTTAATGGGAGGTGCAGTGGTATTTATCCTTTAAAAATCACTCAGCTATGTCACCAAGTGACTCATTCCTTATAATTATAATACATAAGTGTGATATTTATAACGGGAGCTGCAGTGGTATATATCCTTATAAAAATCACTCAGCTATGTCACTAAGTGACTCATTCTTATATTATTATAATACACAAGTGTGATATTTTATAATGGGAGCTGCAGTGGTATATTCCTTTAAAAATCATCAGCTATGTCACTAAGTGACTCACTCCTTATATTATTATAATACACAAGTGTGATATTTTATAATGGGAGCTGCAGTGGTATATATCCTTATAAAAATCACTCAGCTATGTCACTAAGTGACTCACTCCTTATATTATTATAATACATAAGTGTGATATTTTATAATGGGAGCTGCAGTGGTATATATCCTTATAAAAATCACTCAGCTATGTCACTATGACTCATTCCTTATATTATGATAATACACAAGTGTGATATTTTATAATGGGAGCTGCAGTGGTATATATCCTTATAAAAATCACTCAGCTATGTCACTAAGTGACTCACTCCTTATATTATTATAATACATAAGTGTGATATTCATAATGGGAGCTGCAGTGGTATATATCCTTATAAAAACCACTCAGCTATGTCACTAAGTGACTCATTTCTTATATTTCTTAATCCCACTACTCCGCCCATTCCAGTGTTCATGCCTGGGCAATGAACTCAGCATTTTGCCGTGTTTTAACTTCACTAACAGAACCTGGTGGAGCTGCTTCCTGTCACTTCATAACCAATGTCTCTCTCTTCCTATAAAGATTGTTTTAACCCCATAGATGCTGGGCTGGGATGTTCCTTTCTACTGGGTTTAAGTTACAGGAGGTAGTTTGGGGGATTTAAGGTGGAAATAGGGACAAGGCTCGAATTTAAAATGTGAACGGGGTGAAGGAATCAGATACTTATGTATTATAAGAAATAATGCACCCCCTCACATTATTATATAAGGACATTACACCACCTCGGAGTTCCCTGTCCTGTATAAAAGCACTCGGCCTACGGCCCCGTGGTTCTATATGGTCAGGGAACTCCTCTGTGGCGTAATATCCTTATATTACACTGTAAGGGGCGCATTATCCCTTATATAAAGTAGTAGTACTAGATGGACGTATGCCTTTATACTACCTTGAATACTATGTTACTATATAACTTTTAGACAAATATTATGGGTAGGGTATAAAGGTTGATGGATGTATGTCTTTATTCAACCTCTACTACTATGTTACTATGTAACTGTTATACAGACATTATGGGTAGGGTATAAAGGTTGGACTAAGATGGACGTATGGCTTTATTCAACCTCTACTACTATGTTACTATGTAAACTGTTATCAGACATTATGGGTAGGGATAAAGGTTGGACTAGATGGACGTATGTCTTATTCAACCTCTACACTATGTTACTAGTAACTGTTATACAGAAATTATGGGTAGGGGATAAAACGTGGACTAGATGGACGTATGTCTTATAAAACCTCAATACTATGTTACTATGTAACTGTTATACAGACATTATGGGTAGGGTATAAAGGTTGGACTAGATGGACGTATGTCTTTATTCAACCTCTACTACTATGTTACTATGTAACTGTTATACAGACATTATGGGTAGGGTATAAACGTTGGACTAGATGGACGTATGTCTTTATACAACCTCCAATACTAGTACTATGTAACTGTTATACAGACATTATGGGTAGGGTATAAAGGTTGGACTAGATGGACGTATGTTCTTTATTCAACCTCTACTACTATGTTTACTATGTAACTGTTATACAGACATTGGGTAGGGTATAAACGTTGGACTAGATGGACGTATGTCTTTATACAACCTCCAAACTATGTTACTATGTAACTGTTATACAGACATTATGGGTAGGGTATAAAGGTTGATGGACGTATGTCTTTATACAACCTCCAATACATATGTTAAGTAACTGTATACAGACATTATGGGTAGGGTTAAAGGTTGGACTAGATGGACGTTGTTTATTACAACCTCCAATACTATGTTACTAGTGTAACTGTTATAAAGACAATATGGGTAGGGTATAAAGGTTGGGAATAGATGGACGTATTGTCTTATACAACCTCCAATTACTATATTACTATGTAACTGTTTACAGACATTATGGGTAGGGTATATAGGTTGGACTGATGGAACGTATGTCTTTATACAACCTCCAATACTATGTTACTATGTAAGTTATACAGACATTATGGGTGGTAGGTAAAAAGTTGGACTAGATGGACGTTATGTCTTTATACAACCTCCATACTATGTTACTATGTAACTGTTATACAGACATTTGGGTAGGGTATAAAGGTTGGACTAGATGGAGTATGTCTTTATACAACCTCCAATACTATGTTACTATGTAACTGTTAGACAGACAATTGGGTAGGGTATAAAGGTTGGACTAGATAGACGTATGTCTTTATACAACCTCCAATACTATGTTACCATGTAACTGTTATACAGACATTAGGGTAGGGTATTAAGGTCGGACTAGATGGACGTATGTGTCTTTATACAACCTCCAATACTATGTTACTATGTAACGTTTAGACAGACTTATGGGTAGGGTATAAAGGTTGGACTAGATGGACGTATGTCTTTATACAACCTCAATACTATGTTACTATGTAACTGTTATACACGACATTATGGGTAGGGTATAAAGGTTGGACTAGATGGACGTATGTTCTTATACAACCTACAATACTATGTTACTATGTAACTGTTATACAGACATTATGGGTAGGGTATAAGGTTGGACTAGAGGACTTATGTCTTTATACAACCTCCAATACTATGTTATATGCAAATGTTTATACAGACAATGGGTAGGGTATAAAGGTTGGACTAGATAGAACGTATCTTATACAACCTCCAATTATATAACTATGAACTGTTATACAGACATGCTTGTGAAGGTTCTCATTATCCAGGTCATGGTATATCTGTTGTATTCAATTAGATCAACTGGACTTGAAGTTTAGTTCTTGAAGACGTTTCGCTAGTCATCCGACTGGCTTTCTCAATTCAGAATGACTTGTACAAGAATCTGTGGCAATTATGTACCCTGGAAAATCCCAATTAGCATATCCAGACTGGGCCTTTGTCAAAAGAAGCAGAAGGAAAGAAAAGAACATGAATACCAACAGTGAAGGGGAAAAGCAAGACAGGAGAAAGAACATGGTCATCCCATATGTAGCAGGGGTCTTCGAGAAACTTAGAAGAGTTTTCAAAAAACATCGTATCCCTGTCTGCTTTATACCGAGCAACACACTGAGGCAGCAATTGGTACATCCGAAAGACCCAATACCGAAACACATTTAATAATCCCTGTGCCACCTACACCATAAATAAACTTGTGTTAAGTGCATATGAAATGGAAAAGATTGGGGGTTCTGGTAGATAACGACATTAGCTGTAGCCAACAATGCCAGGTAGCAATGGCTAGAGCTAGCAAGATTATGTCTGTATAAGAGGGGAATGGAATCAAGAGAGAAAAATATTATTCTCCCTCTTACAAGGCACTGGTAAGGCCACATTTGGAAATAGCGGTGCCGTTTGGAATCCCATATAACAAAGGGACATCTTGGAAATTGAGCCGTTCAGAGAAGGGAACTAAATTAATAAGGGAATGGAGGTCTTGCTATGCAGGCAGATTAGACAAGTTAGGGCTGTTTACATTGGGAAGCGGCGGTTGCGTGGGGACATGTAACCTTATAACAATATATTAATGGCCCATACAGTGAACTCTCTGGTGCATTGTTCACTAATAGGTCATATCAGAGGACTGTGGACATCCTTTAAGTTGGAAGAAAAGAAGTTTTCATCTTCAGGTTAGGAGAGGTTTCTTTACAGTGAGAACGGTGAAACTGTGGAACTGTCTCCAGCAGATGTGGTAATGGCAAGTTATTGAATAGCTTTAAAAAAGGCCTGGATAAGTTCTTAAAACTAAAAATATTGAGATTACGGTATTAATGCATATAGATCGGTTGATCCAGGGATACTTTCCGATTGCCGTTGGAGTCGGAAGGAAAGGAATATTTTCCCCTTTTTTTAGCTGGTTTTTTTTGCCTTCCTTGGATCAACTGTTAGGTAGGGTTAAAAAAAAAAAATTAAAAAAAAAAAAAAAAAAAGGGAATAGGGTTGGACTTGATGGACGAATGTTTTATTCAACCTTAATTACTATGTTACTATGTTACTTAATGTTACAAGAAAAACGAGAATCATATACGCAGTGCAGTGCAGTGAAGAATGCTCTGGTTGTATGTGGGGGAGACCAAACAGCAACTGCATCAACGTATGGCCCAGCACAGCAGAGCCAATTCCTCGGGTCAGGACTCAGCCGTGTACCTGCCATCTTAAGGATAAAGGACATACCTTTGAAGATTGTAATGTTACAATTGGCAAAGGAACGTGACTGGTTCAAGAGAGGGTGTGTAAGGAGGCCATTTATGTGAAATAAGAAAACCAAGCCTAAATAGAGGTGGGGGGGTTCGACACCATCTGTCTGCCATGTACAATGCTGTTTTGACACCTTACTTGGGCGTTCCATAACACCTCTTAGCCACTATCTAATTAACGCCCTTAACACTTGGCTGTGATATGCTAATTGGGATTTCCAGGGTACATAATTGCCACAGATTCTTGTACAAGTCTCTGAATTGAGAAAGCCAGTCGGGTGACTAGCGTAACGTCTTCAAGAACTAAACTTCAAGTCCAGTTGATCTAATTGAATACAACAGATATGTTATACAGACATTATGGGTAGGGTATAAAGGTTGGACTAGATGGACGTATGTCTTTATACAACCTCTAATATATGTTACTATGTAACGTTATACAGACTTATAGTTGGGTGTAAAGGTTGGACTAGATGGACTGTATGTCTTTATACACCTCCAATACTATGTTACTATGTAAATGTTATACAGACATTAGGGTAGGGTATAAAGGTTGGACTAGATGGACGTATGCTTTATAAACCTCCAATACTATGTTACTATGTAACTGTTATACAGACATATGGGTTGGTATAAAGTTGGACTAGATGGACGTAGTCTTTATACAACTCCAATACTATGTTACTATGTAACTGTTATACAGACATTATGGGTTGGGTATAAAGGTTGGACTAGATGGACGTGTGTCTTATACAACCTCCCAATACTATGTTACTATGTAACTGTTATACAGACATTATGGGTTGGGTATAAAGGTTGGACTAGAGGACGTATGTCTTATACAACCTCCAACCTATGTTACTAGTAACTGTTATACAGCATTATGGGTAGGGTATAAAGGTTGGACTAGATGGACGTATGTCTTATACAACCTCCAATACTATGTTACTATGTAACTGTTATACGACATTATGGGTGGGTATAAAGGTTGGACTAGATGGACGTATGTCTTTATATAACCTCCAATACTATGTTACTGTGTAATGTTATACAGACATTATGGGTAGGGTATAAAGGTTGACTAGATGGACGTATGTCTTATACAACCTCCAATACTATGTTACTATGTAACTGGTATACAGACTTATGGGGGTAGGGTATAAAAGGTGGGACTAGATGGAGTAGTGTCTTTATACAACCTCCAATAAGTCTGTTTAGTGTAACTGTCATACAGACATATGGGTAGGGTATAAAGGTTGGACTAGATGGAGATGTCTTATACAACCTCCAATACTAGTTACTATGTAACTGTTTATACAGACATTATGGGTAGGGTATAAAGGTTGGACTAGATGAGTATGTCTTTATACACCTCCAATACTATGTTACTATGTAACTGTTATACAGATATATGGGTAGGGTATAAAGGTTGGACTAGATGGACATATGTCTTTATACAACCTCCAATACTATGTTACTATGTAACTGTATACAGACATTATGGGTAGGGTATAAAAGTGGGACTAGATGGACGTGTTCTTTATACAACCTCAATACTAGTTACTATGTAACTGTTATACAGACATTATGGGTAGGGTATAAAGGTTGGACTAGAGGACGTGTCTTTATACAACCTCCAATACTATGTTACTATGTAACTGTTATACAGACATTATGGGTAGGGATTATAAAGGTTGGACTAGATGGACGTTGTCTTTATAAACCTCCAATACTATGTTACTATGTAACTGTTATACAGACATTAGGGTAGGGTATATAAGGTTGGATACTAGATGCGGTATGTCTTTATACAACCTCAATACTATGTTACTATGTAACTGTTATACAGACATTATGGGTAGGGTATAAAGGTTGGACTAGATGGACGTATGTCTTTATACAAACTCTAATACTGTTACTATGTAACTTGATACAGACTTATGGGTAGGGTATAAAGGTTGGACTAGATGGACGTATGTCTTTATACAACCCCAATACTATGTTACTATGTAACTGTTATACAGAATTATGGGTAGGGTATAAAGGTTGGACAGATGGACGTATGTTCTTATACAACCTCCAATACTATGTTACTAGTAACTGTTATACAGACATTATGGGTAGGGTATAAAGTTGGACTAGATGGACGTATGTCTTTATACAACCTCCAATACTATGTTACTATGTAACTGTTATACAGACATATGGGTAGGGTATAAAGGTTGGACTAGATGGACATATGTCTTTATACAACCTCCAATACTATGTCTATGTAACTGTTATACGGACATTATGGGAGGGTATAAAGGTTGACTAGATGGACGTATGTTTTATACAACCTCCAATACTATGTTACTGGTAACTGTTATACAGACACTATGGGTAGGGTATAAAGGTTGGCTAGATGGACGTGTCTTTACTACAACTCCAATACTATGTTACTATGTAACTGTTTATACAGACATTAGGTAGGTATAAAGGTTGATGGACGTAGTCTTTATACAACTCTCCAATACTATGTTACTATGAACTGTTAACAGACATATGGGTAGGGTATAAAGGTTGAGCTAGATGGACGTATGTCTTTATACAACCTCCAATACTATGTTACTATGTAACTGTTATACAGACTTATGGGTAGGGTATAAAGGTTGGACTAGAGGACGTATGTCTTATACAACCTCAATACTATGTTACTAGTAACTGTTATACAAACATTAGGGTAGGGTATAAAGGTTGGGACTAGATGGACAGTATGTCTTTATACAAATCCATACTATGTTACTAGTAACTGTTAGACAGACATTATGGGTAGGGTATAAAGGTTGGACTAGATGGACGTATGTCTTTATACAACCTCATACTATGTTACTATGTAACGTTTGACAGACATTATGGGTAGGGTATAAAGGTTGGACTAGATGGACGTATGTCTTTATACAACCTCAATACTTGTTACTATGTAACTGTTAGACAGACATTATGGGTAGGGTATAAAGGTTGGACTAGATGGACTATGTCTTTATACAACCTCCAATCTGTGTTATGTAACGGTTAGACAGACATATGGGTAGGGTATAAAGGTTGGACTAGATGGACTTGTTTTCTTTATACAAACCTCCATACTATGTTACTATGTAACTGTTAGACAGACATTAGGGGGGGTATAAAGGTGGACTAGATGGACGTATGTCTTTATACAACCTCCAATACTATGTTACTATGTAACTGTTAACAGACATTATGGGTAGGGTATAAAGGTGGACTAGATGGACGTATGTCTTTATACAACTCCAATACTATGTTACTATGTAACTGTAACAGACAATGGGTAGGGTATAAAGGTTGGACTAGATGGACGTATGTCTTTATACAACCTCCAATACTATGTTACTATGTAACTGTTAACAGACATATGGGTAGGGTATAAAGGTTGGACTAGATGGACGTATGTCTTTATACAACCTCCAATACTATGTTACTATGTACCGTTATAACAGACATATGGGTTGGGTATAAAGGTTGGACTAGATGGAGTATGTCTTTATACAAACCTCCAATACTATGTTACTATGTATATTACCGTTATACAGACAAGGGTAGGGTATAAAGGTGGATAGATGGAAGTTATGTCTTTATACAAACTCCAATACTATGTTACTATGTAACCGTTATACAGACATTATGGGTAGGGTATAAAGGTTGGACTAGATGGACGTATGTCTTTATACAACCTCCAATACTATGGACTATGTAACCGTTATACAACATTATGGGTAGGGGTAAAGGTGGGGACTAGAGGACGTATGTCTTTATACAACCTCCCAACTATGGTACTATGTAACCGTTATACAGACATTATGGTAGGGTATAAAGGTTGGACTAGATGGACGTATGTCTTTTAAAACCTCCAATACTATGTTACTATGTAACCGTTATACAGACATTATGGGTAGGGTATAAAGGTTGGACTAGATGGACGTATGTCTTTATACAAACTCCAATACTATGTTTACTAGTAACGTATACAGACATTAGGTAGGGTAGGGTATAAAGGTGGGACTAGATGGACGTATGACTTTATACAACCTCCAATACTATTTCTATGTAATGGTATACAGACATATGGGTAGGGTAAAAGGTTGGGCTAGATGGACGTATGTCTTATACAACCTCCAATACTATGTATTATGTAACCGTTATACAGACATTATGGGTAGGGTATAAAGGTTGAGCTAGATGAGGATGTCTTTATACAACCTCCAAATATATTACTATGTAACCATTATACAGACAATGGTATAGGGTAATAAGGTTGGACTAGAGGACGTATGTCTTTATACAACCTCCAATACTATATTACTATGTAACCGTTATACAGACATTATGGGTAGGGTATAAAGGTTGGACTAGATGGACGTATGTCTTTATATAACCTCCAATACTATGTTACTATGTAACTGTTATACAGACATTATGGGTAGGGTATAAAGGTTGAGCTAGATGGATGTATGTCTTTATACAAGGACTTTAGCAGTGATCATGTGCTTCACACTTTGGCACCCCATTGCACACACCATGTACACACACTTGTGCTCCTCCACATCAAACCATGTTTCCTTTTACCTTACACTCTCAATACAAAACGCCATGTTTCCCAGGTCTTGCACACTGCTTCACCCAACACCAAACATCATGGTCTTCCTTGTGCCTTAGATAGTTCTGCACCCCTATACCATGTGCGGTCCAGTATTCCTATAAACCATTAATAAAGAGAGCTGATAACCTGCTTGGCTCCACTCTGACAGTGATGGAATTTTATCTGGTCTTTTAGTTCTTCCTCCTCTTTTGAACTGCGGACTTTTGACCCTGAGGGGGTTCTGTTTTTTGGAGACTCCAGACAAGGACAGGACTGGTTCTTATTAGGACTCCGGAGAGGACGCCCAGAAATCCAAATTCATAACCAGATAACAAAACTGAGCGTCAGAGGAGGCCCTGAAGTCAGTGACGGCAAATGGCACAAGGTGAGCATAGAGGATATAAAGGGATAGAGTTACTGTTAAATATGGTACATCTCTCCACTTCCAACGTCTTTACCAAAGACTTTGGGTCCTGTACATGCAGATAATGGCTACACTGTGTTTGTATCTAATATTGGTCAACGTATGGTCACCTCCATTTTAATTTTACTGCTGATTATAAGCTCTTAGTCATGTTCTATATGTGAGTAAGGATATTCTGTTAAATTATACATACCATACATCTACAGTTTGTTTTCCATTGGATTTAACTACTGGGAAATGGAAAAAGCTTGAGACTATGTATGTCATGCTGTATGTATGTATGTATGTATGTATGT